>JAODAH020044829.1:0-17597 GCA_027574865.2 Coproporus ventriculus | reverse complement strand
TTTCTTTTTAATCAGAAGGACACAAGACAGGTTTTATTTCAATTTTATAGGTTATATACAACGACAATAAGCTTCATTACTTCATTATTTTTGACAAAACAAAAATTAATGGCTCAAAATTTTAAAAAAATTACACATTTTGACCCCTATTTACGGCGAATTCCTCAACAGCTATTAAAATGCAACAAAGGAACTACCCCCATTATTTTTCGATGTACTTTGTGAATCTTCAATCAGAATACAAAAATACCTCAAGATAGCAGAGTCCATATGCACACATACAAACACAGACAGATCAGATTTCATATATGAACTTTTCAAGTTCGTGAAAATTTTATACTTTTCACAATAAATGGAATAATATATAAATAAGTTATTTAGGAAAATAGCAATATCCATAATTAACCATCAATTCAAATTCTTTGTAAAAATTTACAGTTTAAACTTTACTTACATTTCCAAGAAGCCGATACTTAAAGTTAGGAAATTCAGCATTACATTTCTCACATCTGTAATAGCCATTTTCCATATCAATAACTTTCTTATTACAATTTTCTGTGGGGCAAGCTTTATAATAGATATTCTCTGCACGCATGAACAGTATAGTCCCTTTCACTTGGTAGTAGTCACCTCTTTCAGCATTACCCAATCCCTGCTCCTTCACATCGTTGAAACTCATCCAATTTGCTTGGAAATTTCCACCACCAGATCTAAATATAAAATATAATTACATTAATTAAGCTTGAAATAAAATCATAAATTAAATTGACCAGTTTATATTGCTGACAAAAAATTATTTTAGTCTGACTGAATATTATTTACTCTATAAAATCATAATTAAGAAAGCTTTTTACCTTGCACTGAGATTTGAGACTTCTTCTTGGTCTCCACCGTTATCGTACCATCCTCGTATAACAAAAGCTTCTTGAATGTCTGGATTATATTTAATAATTGTATCCATGTTACATGACAAATTTCTTGAACCATTAAATTCACCAATTTTTGCATTCTTTAGTGCAGCTACTGGAGTTACAAAGTCATAACTCTCCGCATCCTTTCCCCATAAAGTAACAGCAACAGAAGTTTTTGACATATCAACCAAAGTTAATTCCCTTTTCTTCAATTCACGGCCAGTAGATTTTGCCGTAAATGTTTGCAAGTCACTTGCATGTTTAACAATACCAATGACATCTATAAAAAGAAAAATAAAATATTATTAATAAGAATACTCTTTTTGAAAATTGTAATTTTCTTTATACAAAAAATAGAAGTGACAGTTAAATTTACTTACCTATTGCAGCTCCAACTTCCATATTGGCCACTTTATCTATGGTTGAAAAAGAATACTTAACATTTGGAACCAAATCATCTCCTTCTACACACTCTTGTATCACAGTTTCATTTCCTATAGTCATCTCATAATCATTTGGGAGATTGCTAAATTTTTTGTTTGCCAATTTTAATTGACCTTTACTTATATAGTAGACTTTATCAACCTGTAAAAATAAAAAAAAAGTTAATACTATCGCAATTGTAAATTTTGATTTTAAAATTAATAAATCTGATGAAGCGTAACATATCAAATATATATACAATTAATGGTATAAATAACAAACGGACAGTTGTACAAACGTTGATCAAATCTGCAGCTTTCAAAATGTGATTGACATCCAAAAGATAATTGCCTTGCAAAGAACAAATTCAATTTCAATAAATTTTTATCAACTGTTGAGCCGTTGAGTACAAATTCATTCAAATCATTTTTTTTCTTTTGTGACATCAACTATTTTGAATATCGAAATGTTCTTTAGTTATGTGCAGGGATTTAAAAACTTACAAATATAAGAAAATTCTTACCTGAATAAAATCATAATATTTATCGACGGCTTGTTGAAAAGCAGTGGCACGAATTTCACCACTCTCATCTAATAAATTCAGTGAAAATAATTTTCCTTCTCCACGGGAGTTGGACCAAGTACGAATAGGAGATTTTACAGTAACACGTGCCTTAATAACCCATCTAAAAGTTAAAATAATTTAATCAGATTAGGATTTTCATAATGTCATTAGGGTGTTTTTCCTAAATGAGTTTCCAACAACATGAATAAACGCACTATTTATGGGTTATGTAAGTTGTGTAACATAATTAAACAATACTAATCAGATTATACAACTCGAGTAACCTGCTCTCCAACAAGGTTACTTTGACAGCGAACAAATTGATAAATCCACTGAACACTTTTGGGACTGTAATTTTACAACCTAATAACTGGAATTACAAAAATGCCTTGAGATCTGTGTCCCAAGGATGCAGAAAATAAGTTACAGTATTTTAATTAGAATTTCAATTGTTAAACCAGACGTGCCTACCAAATATTTTAGAAATTGTTTGCTTACTTGTTTTGGTATGGATTTAAACTTGAAATGGGATGGGTAAGATTATCACTTATTGAAAGATTTAAATTGCCTGCACTCGTTGAAGCGTTTGAATTTGATAAAAGTGGTCGTTTTGCAGGAGGAGGTTGCTCATTCTCTCTATTTTCATTAGATGCAGAAGTTTCACTTTTTGATTCATCCCCCCCATCAGAATCCGGTAAATGTTTTGGATCCCCAATTTTATGTCCTACTTCCTTTCCACTGACGACAGTATCCATATCAAGAATAACCAAAATACGTCTGCAATGAATATAAAAATACATTTTCGATACTAAAGAAAATACTTTTTTTGATATTACTTTCCAATTCCAGGTCCAGAATTATTAATAACGCTCGTGATATAACGTTTCACACAAATAATTGAATTAGTTTCGATGTTTTCACCAGATATCATTTTATCATTATTCGACTGCGTTGTTAACATTGCAAACGAGAAAAGAAATTTTCCATCAGAAAGTAAAATGCGATAGCGCTCTTTATCTGCTTTATTGATTGCAATTTTTTTAATGCCCAAAACTTGCATTAGAGGATTTTCGACTTCTCCACCATTCATAATGATCTGAAAGATTTTATATTAAATAAATAAATAGAAAAATATTGTTGTTTATGAGTTGATTAAATATCTCGACAATTATTCCAGTATGGAACTGGATATCAAAAGAAAATCACTACGTATAACAACACTAACATGTTTTATTCAGTACGTAGAATATTTGTGTACGAAGCAGAACCTGAACACAAATGTTCTGTGTACTAAATAAAACACACCAGGTTTGTTACAGGCAGTAATTTTTCCCTTAAGATGATTTATATCTATGATTTATATCAAGTTCTGTCCCCGAATAATCATCAAATATTAAAAACTGAATTTAGGTTCTAAAATCTCACCTGTAAAGCTCCTTCTGTTAATTTGTGTTTGTCTGACATTTTTCTGCAATAGGTAAATAGAAAATTGTAAGAAACGATAAGTACTCACACGCCTCATAAAATCTACACTATTTTGGCGCAATTTTATCTGATTCTAACCTCATGAACATGCATATGACAGTATGATAACAGTGATGCCAGACGACATGGATAATTTTGGCGGCAATTTTTCTTTATAATTATTAAGGTACTATAAATTAAATAAGTCGTTCATAATGCTAGGACCTTACAACAGTTAAGTATTAGTGTATTTATTTGAAGTCATAAAGGTAATACTTTGCTTAAAATATTAGTATATTTCTGGGTTATATGAAAAACGGTAAATTTGGCATCACTGTTCATGTCCCAATGTTACCAACAGATACTACCAAATCCGCCAAGCGCATGCTCAGAAAAAATGCGCGCTAGACTAAATAATAATCAACAAAACGCATTAATTAAGATCATGCGCCCTTTTTCTCTATAGGGAAAACTAGAACCTTCGTTTTAGTGACACGTATTAGATTTTTTGTGAAGTAGAAGTATTTTCATTTTTGTAGATGTCACTATTGTCGAAAATTTTCCGTTGTTTGGCCAAGATTACTTGCCGCCATTATTGTTTTGAACACATTCTGCAGAGATTTGACCAATTTGACCAAACAATAAATTTTGTTTTCTTTATTGTTTTTCGATTGAGAAATAATTGAAAGATAATATTTCAGCCTGTTATTGTGTTTTTGCGTTTTCAGTGCTATTATTTTTTGTTGTGTGCGGGTTTTTCGACTTTTTTAATTTTTTATTTTTTTAATTATCTTTAAAAAACAAATACAGAAAAAGACATAGAAACCTTTAATTTATTGTTATTTGTTATAATTTCTGTTTTTTTGTCAATGTTTTTTTCTGTATTCTGTTTTTTGTTAATACTATTTTTATTATAGTTCTTTGTATATTTTCTTTTTATTGCGATTTCTTTGTTGTTTTTTGTCACTTTACCGTTTTGTTTTCTTGTCCCTTTTTTTATACTGCTTTTAATTTTTTATTTTACAATTATCTTATTTTATTGCATGATCATTTCATTTTTTGACTCTAAGTACTTTGATTTTTGTCTCTATAGTCTTATTCATTTGCATGATCATTTTCTACCATTTGCTTCTTTGCTTGTTACCAATACTTTTCTTTAACATGTAACTTTATGTACTAACACGAGGAGTTTTAGTGAGTATGTCATTCTTCAAAGAGTCTCACACTGTTCAGCATGTTGTATGTGCTGTTCGGCAATAAAAGCTTTCGTCTTGTTGCCAAACAATAAAAAAAAATACATGTTGCACATTTCCTTTTTGCTTTTTATATATAATTTGTAAATAAATGTTCGTTTGCACTGTAATGTTTAATCACACTTAAAGCTAAGTAAGCCTTATTTATCATAGCATTTAAGTTTCATGAAAAGCATTGTTGCTATAATTACTTAACTTTAAATGAAAAAAATTAAACTTATTTAAGCACAAAAGATGCAATTGAGCATAAATGTTTCTTGTACCCATTAAATATATTATCGGTTAGTGGGTGAAGCTGCATAACTGGGCAAAAAATCATTCTTACCTTTTTAATATGTAGTAAAGCACAGAAAAATATTTGTTGTAATATGTGATGGAAGCGGCCGATACTTGTTGAAAATTGAAAACATTCATTTTTAAATTAAAATAAACAATTTAACAAAATTTTCAAATCCTTCTTAACTTATAGACATAAATTAAAAAAATATACTTACTTGCTCTTCTGGTTAATCAATAAAAAGAGAAGACAATTCAGTTAATTATATTTACTTTATTTCACGATAGTAATATATAATTGCACAAAAATATATTCCTTACAACTTAACTAATTATTTATAAAAATTTTTAGTCCTACATAAAATTTTCATGCTTTGGTAAACAAATTAAAACGATTTCACTTCGTTCTCCTTCTCAATACTATTAACACCAGGAGCTGTTTCTCCATAACAATGTTTTGCCTTGGGGTCTTTATATGAATTTTCATGTTGTACACTTTGTGAGTTCGTACGGCATTTTGCTAAACACAATTCAAAATGATCCGTCACAGATGCAAATAAAACATTATTTTGTTCAGCAGCTTTACCCAAAACATTTTCTAACATGTTCTTTTTGTCCGGATGCAAACAACATGAGATGCAATATTCGTAAATGGCGCAGCAGTTATTACTGCGACAGGTATCACATGAATATTGCACTGAAGTAGATAAATTATCATTGCAACAGCCTGTAGGGAGTATATCATGACGAGGACAAACAAAACCTATAACAAATAAATAATGTACATTTGCAACTGTACAATTAATTATATAAATTTTGATTTGATTATAATTTTTTAAACATGGACTAAATTTCAAAAACCTTCATTTACACTATTACATTAGCATAACTATAATTTGCTTCAAAGTTACTTAACAAAATTAAAGGAAGGCATACATTATTTGGACCATAATTTCTATATATTTTATATAAGAAATTCACATCAATTCGGACGAAGTTGCTAGGACCCCATCTAGAATTTCATATTTGAGTGGCGATCATGATTACATGTTGCACTGAAAGTATTCTCTCACAATTTCGAGTCATTTGGTCACTCCTGATCTGAGATATAAGAACTATCTAAGTGTTAGCTGTTTTTTTTCTTACTCAGGAAAAATAAATTTGTTCAAGGCTGTAAAAAATTAATAAAGAACTTGAAAAATTTAAAAAGCACATAATCGATGGGAAATTTGTCCCGCTCATCCAAGACGAAAATTGGAAGAAATTTCAAGATATGAAATTTGAAAGAAACAAAGCTGCATTTTTATATCATTCTAACTCTATTGTTTACACATTCAATCCAAAATCACTCCATGTCTCTCTCACTCATTATAACCAGAAAACCGTGAAAAATTTGCCATTTTCAACTATGTACTTCTTTTGCGGTTGAGTTTTCCGACCTCAGATTCGTGTTCAGCGACCAAAAAATCCCCTAAAAGTTGAAGTGTTGAAAATGACCAATTCTTCATGATTTTCCGGTTTGTGATTGAGTTTTTCGGGTAACCAATCGACCCCGGATTCATGTTCAGCGACCTAAAAAACTTACAGGATACCATTTTCGAAGCTTAATTTTTTGGGAACCATAGATAATGGTGCAAAAAAAATTTTTTACATTTCACCTGCTGTAAAATTTTTCGTTATTTCCCCAGCTTACAGCCTAGACCAACAATATCATTCTTTTCTATTTCAGTTTCTGAACGGCAAAAATTTTGGTGCATAAAAACAATTTTGCAAGGAAAACTAACTTAACTTTTTATAACTATTAATAACTGATAAGATAAGAACAGATTTATTTATTAGCGTAATAAAGTCAATCCAGTTTAAACGGCTTTTACTGTGAACTTTTTAACATTTTATTTTTGTTTACTGCATCAACACAGGTATATATAGTGAGAGAACTAGCAGGTAGGCGTTAACATAACCTAAAATTGTTTGACAATATGTCCTCTTAATAGTTAATGGTAAAAAGTTTACATAAAACTGAAATTTATCTTGACAAATGTTCAACAGATATTTAAAATATGTTAGGACCTGTTTTCTATCATATACGTTTAGAAATTATTCAACCTAATCTATGCACCATATTAGCAGACGATTATCACTAGTACATGACAAATATGTATGAGTATATTCGTTCTATTACCTGTTAAAGACTATGTTAAAGGACATGTAAACAAAGCCTATGACTCAATAATATTTTTAAACATTTACCACATTTTTAAAAAACTTGAGTGATTAATTTTTTTTATAAACATATTCCACTTTTTGTCTATTAAATTATAGACATTTTTATTAACTGAAATTTATAATTAAAATAATCAATTGAATCAATAGAACTTGGTTCTGTCCTTATTTGGAGTTATCAGAAAAAAATTCTGAAAATACCATAACAAAAATCTAATTTATTTGAAAAAGTGATTTACCTCGATCATCAACTATTAGTACTTTTCCTTGCACTGAATTGCGGCATGTCGTATCTGCATCGCTTGAGGAATTGTGTTGTTGCAATGTTCGCCATATAAAAGGTTGTGTGCGTCGTACTGGAACTGTTTCATCCGTATCTAAAAATTCATTCTAAAAACCAATATTTTATTAAAAGTGTTTCATTAGTAATTTAAATAGTTACCTTCCCAATAAAGCTGAAGATGCAATAGAACAAAGATAGAGTAAATATTATTCCTAAAACTATTCTACGTCTAATAAAACGCACGAGGGCAGCGTACCACATTTTTTGGACTTAAATCTTATCATTTTCACACTATTGTTTATAAATTATTTGTACTTATTCATGTTTATTATTTTCTTTTTGACATTGCTTGAAGTAGGTTAGATTCACATGTCTGACAGATAGAACAAGATGGCAACAACAATCAGAGTTGCCAACTTGACAAAAAATATACACTCACTAGCTGATTTGATTAGTTAGGTTTTATGAAAAATCATCAGATTTGATCTGGTGATATTTGAAATAAAGTAGCTTAAGAGAGAATTGATGAATTATGCAATCTTTTATTGTACTGTCTGGCGAAAAATTTTATTTTCAGCTGGTAATATGTATCAATTAAGGCACGTTTAGATGGTTTAATTTTGTGCTAATTCCACGTGAAAGCGTCTAGGTCACCCAAGTTAAGTCTTAGTTTCGTCTTTATTTTCTTTTACTTATCGTAGCTCCAAACGCATAGCAGCTGGAAAGGTCTGAAATAATAACATAGAGTAACGCTTTGCACCAAAAAATCAAAGTCGGTTCGACAAGGTCGGAAAAAAAGCAAAACCCAGACATGACCTGGATGACCTATACGTTTTCGCACCAAATTAGTCTTTGATTAATCAAATTTTGTTTTTCATTCAATATTTTTGAACTTATTTTAAGTCAGTGAGAACAGTTTCTTCAAGTTGCAATACTTTATGCTTCTTGCAAGACTTTTTATAAAACAAAATAAATAAATATTATTAATGGTGGCGACCTTTATTGATTTAAATAAATAATAATTAAAAAAAGAGAAAAATCAAAAAGTTAGAAACTGTCAAATTTCAAATTTTTATTTATACCCTTATGTCATAATGTCTAATTTTGAATATGTTTTAAACAACACTTTAAATTTTTCCCAATTTTGATTCTCTACATAGCTACTAGTCATGATATCAGGTAAGGTAATTTTAGTGAATATAAAATTTTTGAAGTAATTTTGTATATTTGATGGCATGTTTTAAATATCTTAGCAACAAAATGTATCACATTGAAGTATACAAAATACTTCTCTAAAGTATAGTGTCATAAATAAAAGATATGTATATCCTTAATACAAAAGAACTTCCATTGCATGTCAGAAATTAGAGAATAGTACTACCAACAAAAACGAACACCTGCATAATTGAAATTTCAATACAATTATATCATGTAACATGTATTTTTGTGTTGGTATTGTTCATGTTTCATAATACCATTTGTGCCATGCAGCGATTTAATATTATATAACCTACAATTAAATTAACAATTCTTATTTTCCAAAACAGTGCAATACTTTAAATAAGTGTGATCATGCTCACCAATCCTAGAACATACGCACAAAATTAAAACTCCAATAGAAAGCAAATAATTGTGTTGGTATTACTGAATATGGTTGAGAACAACGTAGATTGCAAGTTCTTTTATATAAAGAATATTTTCAACAATGCATAAAAATATCTAAACACAACCAATAACAATTATGCAACAATTAGTTTGTACTTGTATATGAATTAAAGCCCCAAAAAGTATTTTAAAAATAAACATAAATTATAATAAAATATATTATTTGGGACTGACCATCACAAAATAAATATAAATATTAAGTTCATCGGTGCAATATCGACTTTGTACAAGACGTATCACATATTTTGTGCAAATAGCAGGTATTTCAAAAGAAATCTCTGAATAAGAATACAATGATGTAGACCCAAAGAGGAATTTCACGATTAAAGTCAGCTGGAAGGCCTGATTTGTATAAATTCGAACATTCTTCATCTAGTTTCTTTTGCAAATCTTCGTTTTCTGTAACCAGAGCTATTTGTGTTTCTAGATCTTTCAAGACAGATCTGTCACCAAAATTTGGAGAACCTATTAGGGTCAGGCATGGTAATTTAGCACCAGGAGCATAGTACCTATAATAGAAAAGAAACATTTTCTTTTATCAATTTTTTTAACAAATCAAAGAAAGACAAACTAATACAAAATTTTCAATATTATATTTAATAAGAAACGGTTAGTTTGGATAAATAATTTTTTTAGGCAATTAATTTATAACATTTTAAATCCTTTTGACCAGACATAGAGTAAAAAGAGTTAACCCATGTAAAAACTATCGGATTTTTGAACTAAGTGTTTAGAAAATTTCATAAAATATCAGTTCCTTATGATATATAAATAAAATCAGAAATTCTGCATATAACCATCCAATAAATTACTTCACTTTGTAATACTAACCTATGTTTCCAAATCTTTTTATTGGAATCGTTTCCTCATTTACAATTGAATATTATAATAATATAAATGATAAAACCTTACCATAGTCCTTTCCCATGATAAGTCCACCCATTTCTTAAATATTCAAAAAGTTTTATTCTTTCATTCTGTCCAAAATATTGCAATTTTGATTGAAAACGTCGAGCAATTAATGTATAACCATCAGGAATACCACCAGCCATACCTTTAGCACCTAAAAATCCATTTGCCTAAAAATATATAAACATGTTGTCATTTAATATCTTGATTAGTGATAATTTTGAACATAATAAACCAATGTCGGACAAAAGAATTAGGGCAATTATATTTTGGGTAAAGCCTCATTTACACACATCGATGGAAAATTTTTCAAAGAATTCAATGCTACCTTAATTTTTGTTCACACGTGCAGAAACCGCAAAAAACTTGTTCTTACTTTAGAAATTACTTCAAAACTATATTTTCTTTTTTGAACTGCAGAAGACTCTAAAATATGCCTAGTTTTGGATGGATATACCAAAGATTTCGATGTTTTTAGGCTCACAAAATAAAAATTTGCGTATGGCATAAAACGGCTTTCTACTGGTGATATATTTTTGAGTATATCATCCCTACCCCTCATGATTTTTCATGGAAAATGTGATTTTTTATTGGAATTTTAATTGATAAAGAATTAGTCGTTTTTCTTCAATTTTAAAATCTTGAAGATCTTACTTAATTCTTAACTTATAATAAGTGGGAGGAAGATGGAGTGATTGGGGGTTTAATTAAAAAAAATTTCCATCGATTATGTTCTTTTTAAAATATTTCAAGATGTTTATTGAAATATTTTTTCCTGAGTGAAGAAAACATATGTATCATAAGACAGTTGTATATCTCAGACTAGGAGAGACCAAATCGCTCAAAATTTTGAGAATATACTTTTAACATAATACATAATCGTAATTGCCATTAAAATTTGAAATTGTAGGTATGGCCCTACCAGCTTCGTTCGAATTGAAATGAATTTTCCCATATTCAAAAATGTTTCTTAGGGACTCACCTTTGGATGTGCCATTAACAAATTACATTCAGCTTTAGAACTTTGTATTAAAGTCTTAATATAATTTTGAGTTAAATTAAAGTATGCTGTTGCTATGTTCATTACAGTGCCACTAGGTGCGTCAGCAAAAATTCGATCTGTTACATAAGCATCTTGTTCAATTCCCAACTGCCCCATTTGCACCAAAGGAAAAATCCATGTATCTAAAATTATAACCTCCTACATAAAATTTTGACTATTTCAAAAATCTGACCTACCGTATCCTTCACGTTTGTGAATATTTTGTTCATCTTTGACATCATTCATATATCCTTCGACCAAATCCCCAGCTTGTTGCACAAAATCTTCCTTTTTACCTTCGAAAGGTAACTGGTGCCATCCAGCATTTAAATCCACTTCATCATTTTGATTGACTCGTAAACTAAATCTTTGTACCCGATTTACGAGCCCACAATAAAAATCGCATAAATATTTATCTTTAATTACAAAATATCGATCCTGACGATTTGTAAAATAATCATTAGATAAATTTGCTCCACTTATTATTAGTGTGTTATCAAAAATGTATAATTTCATATGTTGAATACCAAAAATTTCATTAAAACGACTAGGGGCAAATTTTTTGTAGAGTCCCCTTAGGATTGGCGTATGATAAAGTGAAATGTTACAGTTTTTCTCTCCTTTTTGTAACAAAGGAAGCAACATACGCCTAAAAAAATCAATATATGAGGCAACTATCTCAATAATATGGTGGTGGTGTGGCTATTTACAAATTTAAATGAAACGTACTACAAATTTTCTCACCTTGAATTATTTTGAAATCTGCTTCCGCGTGAATAATCCAATAAAACATTAATTTGTACCTGCTCAAAATTCTCATTTGTTAAAATTGCTTTAACTAATTTATTTTCCAAATCCCCATTTCCTAAATACAAACTTGCTAATGTAATTCTCGTTTTTGCTTCATTACTTTTTTCCAGAAGTAAATTATAAAATTGGTATGGCTCAGTTAAAATAGAAATATTTTTTGCATTAACTGGGAAGCATGGTGCAACACTTGATAACCAACCCAAATGAGCAGTTTCACTTTTTGTAAAAGGACTAGGATAAATCGCTGTATTAGGTACTCCTTGTAATGTCGTATCAATCACAGTGCTCAATAACTTCCGAATCATTTTTAACCTGAAAAATATAAATTCGAGTAAAATTAAATTGCAAAAATTCAGATTCCTTTACCATAGGATTATAAAAACTATTTTAATAACGATTAACATTTTGTGTTCGCGAAAAGGATATACAATGTTAGTTGGGTTAAAGCAACTCTTTTATCACATTTTGCATTCAATGCAAATATTTACAAATTGATAATTGTATAAATTTGATTGGTTTTCTTTGAACATCAAAAAATCTTGTTTTTAGGTTATGTGAAATTTTGTGGATAAAAGTGGTGTTAACGAATTGTTACTAACCCAAACTATCGACTATGGTATTAAACACATTTCAGGTTATTTATTTTCACTCAGATCTGGCCACATTTAATATAAGTTCATTTAAACTATACAACTTCAAGAAAATTTTGACAATTTCCAGTCAATTCTTTCATTACTTTACGACGTTTACATATCATATGCGAACGAGTTATTTTCAGACAGGTCAGTAACGATGTAGGGTTGCCAAAATCACTTTTCAAATTTGAATTTTTATTCGCGTAAAAAAATCCTAATAAAATTTCTGAAAGTGGAAAAACGAATAAATGATTGAAAAAGAATAAATTGTCTCTGAAAACTAAAAATATTTAAAATTATTTTACAAAGCTCAATTATTGAGATCAATTTAAAAGAAGAAAATTTTTTTCTTCAACAAATTATTTCCTTCATATTCCTTTAAATAATGACGATGGCTTACGACCATACCTTGTATAAAGAATAACCAGCCATAGGGTCTTAATCAGAGTCTGCCCGAAAATTTGCGGAGCCCAGTGCAAAAATTAATCGCCCCTACCCCCCAAAATTTTGTCCGCAAGTTAGTTGATGACCTTTTACTTTTTTCACTCCTCATCGTTGATAAGGGGCCCTGAATATCGCTTGAATGACCCCTTAAAGTGCGGGCGCCTTGTGCATGCGCACACATTGCACATCCTTCGAGCCAACTCTAGTCGCAATCTTCAATTTTTGAGTATTATATATTTTGATGCTTCCCAAAATTGGTCGAATATTCTTTTTCAACCAGAAACACTATTTGGACGAAAACAGTAGACAATGTTCCTCAACATAAAAGGAAATAGAATATGTTACTCTAAAGTTTTTCTTTAGTTACATTTTTCCATAAATATACCTACAATAAAAGAAGAGAAACGTCTGGTTTTTTATCGACAATAAAACAAGAGAGAAGGGAGATATCTTTCCATTTTAAAATTATTTTTTAAAAATTATTAATTTTCCAGGCTCATGATCAATAGACGTGCAACACTTATTGCGAAGGTTAATTTGAATGTTCATATAAACAAGTCTGATGGTAAACCCTAGACACTTTCCTGTATTTGAGCTTTAAAAGTATAATATAGAGGCGCCAAAAAAGTAACTGTTTAGTACGCGGGAAATTGTTACTATTAATTTTTCTACAATGATTACTTCCCTCACTTTAGCTTTAGTACTACGATTACTTTTATTATTATTGATTTAGTAATGTCAAGTGTGCCTTGTTTTTTGCTCTACACTTGGAGTTAAAAGAGTAATCGTTATTTTGATTAGTTTTGTTGGAAGTATCATTACTTTTATTTGGAGGAAGATTACTTCATGTAGGGGATGTTTACTTACTCTTTGATATGATTACTTTTGAGGGGAAATTTTTGAAATTTAGGTAACTTTTTGGTAGAACAAAGAAAGTGATGAAAGTAACGAAAAGATCAGCATTAGCTTATTAAAGATAATTTGAGTTGAGAATAGCCGATTTACCGGTTAAGATTGAAGATACGCATTAGATAGAGCAGATCAAAAATGAAATGAAGAAAAGTCATTTTTGAAAGAGATCGAATATTAAGGAAATGCAAAGTATGAAGGTCACTACTATTATTTGAAATGAATTACAAAGGTAATAAACAGAATAGAATAAAAAAATGTAATACTCAGAAGTTGCTCTTTTTACTTTCCGTATACTATTGTGTAATGAAACTATTGTAATCGTGATAAAAAGATTGCTAGTTATTTTGGAAAAAAATCACACTTCTGGTTTCGCATGAAGTGATATCAACTTTTATTTTTTAAAGAATAGCATAGCATTTTTTTCATTTCTAGAAACTACATTTTATTTCGAGACTAATGCTTTTTGTTTCGTTCATATATTTTCAAAATTACCTGAGATATTAGCAATTTTATATTTTATAACGTCATGTCATTAGTTTACGTAAACATATATTCCTTAAATAATATCTAATTAAAGATTAACTAATTTACATTATAAAATAAATATTTTATCATTTCATTAGTACAAAGTGTGGGGAAGTTGAATGGATTCCATTCGAGATTTTTTTTTATGTAAATGAGAGAAAATAGCTATTTATTTCACGTTTTTCTGATCTAATGTTCTCGGTACTAAGAGAAAAAATTTGCACCCTTTTAGTTTTTTGAACAAGGTTTTTGTTTCTACCCAATAAAAAATTTCTAAAAAATTAATTTGCAAATAGAATATCGACGGGTAAAAGGTAAAAGGTTGTAACCCTCCAACCTGGTATCTCTTGTGCAAAAAGCGATTTAGAGATATCTGCGATGTTGTTAAATTTCGTTTTTTTTTCCTATTAAAACATAAGTATGGCTTGTTTAAATCTATTTAAAAATGATTAAATCTGCCATACTTTAAATTTAATTGATGAACAGAGTCTATATGCTTGCAGAATGTTTATACGTAGGCGACATGCTGCGTTTTGTTCTTATTATGGACTTCTCACGCCAGAATAGCAGATTTTCTGTACGAAATGCACTCCGCTTATAGTTTTTATAGACTTTAAGTGCAAGAAATAATATCACCACATTTAAATCTATTATTATTTCAAAATTTGCTGTTTAATAGTAATAAAAAAGAAGAAAATAGTTTTTGGTGTTTACACCTTGCAAGTTACCATTTGCCAGTCACTGGCAAGCTCTACTGGCAACGTGTAAACCAACCATAAGTTCAAATCTGGAAGAAAAATTAGGAAAAAAATATAAAGAGCTTATTACTTTCAATAATGTTTTTTATTCTCTTTTGTGGCAGTTGGTGTTGATTGTAACAAAAAAAAAGAATGGAATATACAATTTTCCTAAACATGATTTTAATATAGAAACACTTTTTTTTACATAAACATTCGTGAAAAATCTACCTGAGTGATATAGAAAAATACTCTCTTCTCCTAAACACATATTTTTGAAGGGAAATACGTATAAAAAAAAGTTTTGAACGTAAAAAAAAACATTAAGCGATTTTAAGGCGCTTTCATTTTGTTTTATAACTATACATAACTAGCACTTTCTTTGGTACGCTTAGTATTACCTTTTAATAGATATGACTAGCATAAAAATATCACTCAAAAATATAATAATAATGTAAATAATTAAATAAATTAAGGAGTGTACTTATACAAATGGAGGGAACAGCATTCAAATATAGTCTGTTCAAAATAACTTGAGAGAAAATGTGTATATTGTAATTATATAGTTCTTAATTGGTTCAAATTTTTATCTGCATAATTGAAAAAATAAATTGACTACTTTATAAATAAACAAATTAAAGAGTCAAAGTCGTCTGAATTTACTCTTAAGTTATTTTAAAAACAAAAGTTTCTTTAACTCTGAAGCTGATTCAGGACTTACACCCAGAGAGAGCAGAAGGAAAAAATAACTTACTCTTACAAATTAAAGAAATGAAATTATTGTCAAGTCGTCACACCTCCGTAGAGTTTATAATACTAATTAAATGCATTGTAGAGTGCATGTGTGCATGTCTTACTTTCTTTTTATTTTTAAATGAGATAATAGCAAAAAATACGTTAATTATAAGATTACATAAAACCTTATCAGTCATTTATAGGAACTAACTATACACATAACGACAGCTTGACAATAATGTCCTTATAAAAAGAAGCGTAATAAATAAATAAATAAAGACATTCATTAATTTCAGTCTTTGGTATGTTGTTTCCATACTCTTCAAAACTTAAATTACATGAACCTTTTGAAGAATATCAAAATAAGATTAGATCACTTTTACGTAATAAATATAAATAATATGTATATATGTACAAAAAAAATATTTACAAAAGGTTTTTCCCATTTTGTTTTCTTTCAAAAAATAAACAGATAATACAATTTATGCCTTTTTAAATGCGAGATACGAATTAGACATTCATGGATTACTACACTCCGAATCGGTTGTAAACGTATTGACTATTCACACCATCTCCTAGATTTTCGATGGTTTCCACTGTTGGATTCATAATATTGAAGAGTACTGCAAATATTGTACATGCCAAATACACCCCCAAAGCAACCCACCATAATAATTGTTCGTGTAATTTTTGTTCGAAATTTTTTAGTACTAGTAGGCCAATTGTTAAGCCGGCTAGTGCACCAGTTAGGTGGGCCACGTAGGAAACTGGAGGGCCCATTGTTTCGGCTGCATATCTTGAGTAGATTGCGTAACCAACATCACAGGAAGCTGAAAAAATACCAAACCGTATTTACTAAAAATATTTAAACAAATCGATAAATCATTTAAAACTACTTAATATTAAATGTGAAAATTTGGCTTAACTACAAATCGTTCAAAATTACTGAAAAGCAAAAACACAAAAAAATTACTGTCTAAAAAAATCCCAAAATTAAACACACTCAACAAAAAAAAAGAGTGTGGCCAGCAAATTGAACTGTTTTCACAAACTTCGTATATGAAATCTAAATGTACTTTGTTATTTTGAGGTATTTTTGAATTGATTGAAAATTCAGAAAGTATATCGAAAAATAATGGGGGTAGTTTCCTTCTCGCATTTTGGTAGCTCTTAAAGAACACCCCGAAAATGGGGGTCAAAATGTAATATTTTTTTAAAAATTTTGCGCCATTTTGTTTTGTCAAAAATAATGAAATTGAAATATTTCCATGACGGTTATGTTTCTAGTCATCCACCCAACAGCACGATTACGAAGCTTGTTGTCGTTGTATGCCAACCTATAAAAATGAAATAAAACGTTAGTAACTAACGTTGCATCTCATTTCCACTAATTGTGACCCGAAAATTATGAACAAAATATCGAAATCTCCAATTTTAATTTTCAATTGTTCCATCTCTTTCCAATTAATCAAACTGCCAATCGTTCAATTTTCAAAAATTCTATTCAATCTCTTTCTAACATACACGATCCACCATCGTTACATGTCACTTTCCACATATTGCGAGGCGAAAATTAGGAAATCATTGTAGGAAAATTTTTAATACAAAATCGAAATAATTTCAAATTTTCCCTTATTCGACCTCTTTCTATCGTATACAATTTATCATTGTTACATCTCACTTCTACTACTGTTTCTGAGGGTTAAATACAAATTTTCGGATTAAATTAAAGATAAAAAAATCCAATTCCGGCGAGTCTCGAACTTACGACCTTCCGCTTCCCAG
>JAODAH020044799.1:0-13520 GCA_027574865.2 Coproporus ventriculus | reverse complement strand
GTAAAATTAAATTATCTAACTAGATCATGCCTATAACTTTGTTCATGAAAAATTGCATTTTTAAAATTTTGAAATACCTAAATATAAGAAGAGTCTGTATATATACAAACTCATGCACACACAATGATGTAGATTTCAAATTTGAACTTTTCAACTGAAAATAATTTTAAACGATTTTAAAGTATCCATCAATGGAGTTATGGGCTACGGCTAGTAACCAATTAAAGCAAAAGTTGATACAAATTGAGGTTAAGTTAATAAATTATTTTAAAAAATATTAAGAGTAATTTATTTAGACAAATTTGATCATTTTTATTTTGATTAATGGGTCCCATATTTACCTGATATCCGATATGTTGGTTTGGAGTATAAGGCTGTGGAGGTTGTCCAATACCAACATTAGCACCAATAACCGGTGGTAAGGGAGGGGGTGAGAGTGGATGATTCATTAAACCAGGTCCAACCATAGCGGAATGTTGCTGGTGGCTACCTGTACTTAAAACAGTTTGCCCAGTGCTCCCTGCAACTTGTTGAGTCGGTTTAACCTATAAAGGAAATATAAATTCCATAAAAAGTCAATCTTTATTTGATCCTGTATCTGAAATATCTTTCATGTTTACAATGTAACATGAAAAAAAGAGAATTTTTTTCTGGCTACTATAAAATATAGGAATATCCAATTTTACAAAAAAAATTTTAAAGAATGGAAATTTCTTAAAATTGATTATTTTCATAGTACACACTATATCGAAGGGGGAAAGGTAAAAGTTGTAACCCACAATATTAAAAATGTTGAAAGCCTCTTTTCAACCATATTCATCTTACTTTTTAAACAGGCAAAATGAGTTTCAAGAATTTTTATTATGAAAATAGAGAGTTCTTTCCTTGATGTGAAGCTAACAAACACTTTACCTTCCGAAGCAGGAAGCCCAGAATCATTCATAAGGTGCAGCAAAAATTTTTTTTTTCAATTTGAGGGTTACAACCTTTTACCTTTCACCCGTCGATATATATAAACTTGAAACGTTAATTACCAAAACTAATGAAGTAGAGTGGTTTAATGATGTGCCGAATCGAGTAGATTCGAGTATTCAAAATATGATATTCGAATCTTATACCAGGATTTGGTATTCAAATGCAGTATTTGAATCCAGTATTAAAAAGTCAGTGACGAAACCTGTTCACAGAAAGGCGCTTCATTGCTTTCTCCGTCAATACAGAACTTGCTGAACCGGGAAAAATGTCTCTCTGATACCTCCACCGCATTTGAGAGAATGTGGTATTATATCGGGGTAGATATTTTGGCTGATAGCGACACCAACAACAAATCAAATATGGGACTCAAATCAGAAATCAATTCTTTTTTTGTAAAAGTATGACTACACGATTATCAAAATAGAAAATCCGGCACATCACAAGATCCCATGGGAAAATGAGGTTTTTATTTGAAATATGAAAATTATAAATTTTTAATGTGAAATGCAGGATCATTCCCATATCTTATAGTAACCCATATTCTTACCTTACATACATTTGTAGTACTATTTGAAGCGTTCTGGTTATTCGGAGACGGACTATACACTTCATGATTATCATCTGGTGTATCTGCTCCTTTATTAAAAGCACTTGCATCCAAACTGTTAGGATCTGGTCCAAATGTCGACGCGAATGCAGTACCATCATCTTGCCCAACGTTATTGTGTTCGAGCACCGTCGGCATGGTCTCCCACACTTTCTTAACAGATTGTATTTTGATATTCAAAGCATCTGCGGTGGACGGGGAAATTGTGTTATTACTACTCGTTATTGCATGCATGGTACGCGGTAAACCAATATTCTTACTCGTTTTATCGTCGGTCAAATGTGAGATTTCATTTTCAAAGAAATCCAACTTAATATCCGCACTGTCTTCTTTTACAAAACCCAATTGCATCTGCATATCTGTTTGCTTTTCAGTTTTGTTTAGTAAATCTCCGATCGGTTTCGTGTAATTTTGTAAAACGTTCGTGTCCATTCCGTCCTCAATTTTACCCGGACGAGTTTTATCGCTCCGATTCCGATTCACAGGTGCAGATTTGTAATTTGTATTTTCAAAGATTATCGTGTTTAATGGTTTAGTGCCGTCCAGAACAGTCTTTTCTTCGTTACTCGAATTGTTATTTTGGCAATGCACTTGAGATTGGTCGATTGTTTTGCAAGAATCCAACGATACGCCCAGCATACCGTCTTGATCCATACTACCTCGTAATTGTGTTGTTAGAGGTTTATCCCATGCGTTCGAACCCATTGTGTTTTGAACGACCCCGGAACCATCTTTCATACCGTAAACTTGATTAACCTTATTCATATCACCGACTTCACATATGCCTTGTTGCATCTGGGCTTTTTGGAGACGGTTATTCTCTCGTTGTTTTACAAGCCTAGGGGGAAGTTTGTTTTGACGTGGCCTTTCGAAGGATGCTTTACTTTGAGGTTGGGGAATATTTACCGGGGGATTAATCGGTGTTGCCATTAAAGACGGAATATTCGCAATCTGTTGCTGGGATAATTGTTGCATCCCTTTCGGGGTCTTTCTCTCTTTTTTATCATCCTTCTCAGGTTTGATGGTTTGGATTTTCAATTTCTCTTCAATTTTTCGGTCAGACTTCCCCATCTTTTTACTCTTAACTTCTTGAAAACCGTCTGAATCGCTTTGTAATGAACCATCAATCTCACCTTCCTGATTTTCGGATTCATCTTTTGTTTTCGTGTCGTTTATTGCTGGTCCGGTAACCGGTGGATTCAAATCTTTGTCTTTAGTTTCTTTCTCTTTAATTTGTGATGAGCGTAAGGATCCAGTAGAATTTTGTCTGTTTGGCAGTTCATTACGAGATGGGGCAGAAAAATTCCGTTTCTCATTCCCTAGCCGAGAAGAAGGATGCGATGAATTTCCTCCCCGTCTATTGGGATTGCCTTGCAAAGAAGTTTGCCTTGTGATCGGTTTGATTTTGCCGCGTTTATCTTTACAAGCATCATCAGAAGTGTCAGATATATCACCTTCCCCTTTTGGTTTATTCCGGCGGGTATCGTTTTTCCTGTTCTTATGCCGATCGTCTATTTTCCGTTCGGTATCTGGTTTAAGTTGATTCAATTTATTTTTATCTTCCATTTGATCGACATTTTCATTCTCATTCTTCTTATCTTTTTCTTCTGTATGCGAGAAGGGTGATTTTACCGGAGGTGGACCGTACCCGTCCATTCGTTTACCTCCTCTACCAACCCCACGGAAGCCACTTCCACCACCTCTTCCGTGCCGTGAAGGTTCACCTCTCGGAACAAAATCCCTTGAATTTTTATCACCTCCTTTTCGTTCGCCAGGCGCTCCTCCCATTTTCTCATTTTTTACCTCTTTGTTCTTCTCGTCCTTTTCTAATTTTTTAAGCGGTTTTGGGCTCCGCGATGAAGAAATTTCATTAATCGATACAGAATTATCATCTGCGGACCCTTCAGATTCGGTTCCATGCCATTCATTATTTTTTGAGTTTGGGCCCCTCTGTCCACCCCTCGAACCCCCACGGTTTGAAACATTCTTTGACCACGAACTTCTATAAACAGTTCCGCCACCGCCCCCACTACTCCAACCTGGATTATTTCGGTTGCTTTGAGAATCAGGTCGGCCCCGGTTTGACATATGTCCCCCTCCACGCTTCTCCTCTTGATTCTTCTCCGATTTCTCCTCTTCTTCTTCGATCCCTTTCAAATTTTCCAAACTCTTCTTCTTCTCTCCTCCCTCGTTAAATTTAATGTTTTCTGAAAGCGCGGTGGTACCACTAGCCGGAATAGCATCTATCCACGCACGATTCTCCCCGACATCTTTATTCCGTCTAATATTCCACGGGTCATCTTCTTTTTCAGGTGTTTTTTCATCTCGTTTTTCGATCTTCTTCTCAGAAAAACCACCCCGCTTCAATTGGGTTAGATTTCGTTTCTCATTTCTTAAATCGTCCGCTTCGATTTTTTCTTTTGTTATGGGACCGGGCACTTGCATACGATGTTCCCTTTTCTTTTCTTCATACGTATCCTCGTAATGGCCTTCGGACCATGATCCAATGTATTCGCGCGGTTCAGAATGTCGAGCTGAATCACCTGAATGCCTCGATTCTCTTGAGGTTCTTGAATCTCTGCTGTCAGGTCTTTGAGGTCTATCATACCTAGAACTAAAAACGGCAATTAAAAATCTTTCTAATAATAAAATCCATAGATTTTTACTTAGACCAAATGTAAAGCCATCAAATATCAAAACTTTAAATAATAAAATGCCGAAATTAAAATTCAAATATCAATGCAATCAAACTTCTGTAACTCGAACTTCAAAAATGAAATTTTCGATGTCTTGAAACACCTAGCCGGTAATAGTGCTAGGATTTAAAATTACATGTAAAATTAACTAAAAGCAATTCAACTTAAATATACGAAGTTCTCGATAACTCGAATGAAAAGTATGGTTTGATAAATCAAATGTTTAAGAGAAATCACGATTTACACAATAATTCCCTTCTAAAGATTAAAACTTTTTTTGCATAGTAGTTTTCATTTAGTCATATACTAATAAAAGCAGTTGCTAATAAACGGCCCATATATGGCATTTTCTTTTATACAATAAAAATTACCTTTCTATGCGCCTATCACTATGCCACTCATCACTATTCTGTCGGCTCAAATTATCAAACGAATCAGTTTTAATTTCTTGCCTATCCCTATTTCTATCTCTTTTTTCATCTTCTTTCTCTTTCTTAAAGTCATAATCATCATATCGATTATCTGAAGACTTCCTTCCTTCTGTATAGGATCTGTGTGATCTGTAGCTATCATCGGAACCATGACGTCTGTACCGATCTTCATCCCTATCCTTATCATCCAGATCCATCCTTTTGTTCCTGTTGTTCGGACTCGTTTTGTTTCCGCTTTGAGACCACCGGTTATCATATTGGAATGAAATAGAATTTTGTGCACCCCCAGAATTCGCATTGAGTTGTTGCTGTTTCTGGAACCGCGGCGGTAAATTACTTTGGAACTGCCTCGAAAAACTCGGTCCGGTATTTTGATCTTTATCAGCTCCGCTTCTGATATCTTTCCGTGGGAACGTACTACGCCCCTCGATCTGCGTCAGCTGCCTAAAATCTGATTGGTTCCCCTCACGATGTGTCGTCTTAGTTTTCTCTTCACTTTCCGTTGCAGGAAGAGTTGGGGGTTTCGAACGTGTGTCACGATCTCTCTCCCATTCGGGTAATAAAATCGGTGAGGGTGCGATACTTTGCGGGGGGACCGAAGATGGGTTGATCGTCCCGGAAGTTTCATCATTTTCTTTATCCCGTTTGTTTTTGCTAATTTTTTCATCTAATGCTTGAAGTTTCTTTTGTGCTGCTTGTTTAGATTCGCGGTATTTCTTCTCTTCTTCTTCCTTGCGCTGCTTTGCACGTTCAACTGCGCTGACCACCACTTGTTTGTGTTTAAGTCTCTGCGCTATTATTTCATCTTCTTCTTGTCGATTCCTGGATGATTGCTGTAAGGATGATTGGGATGTTCTATTGGTCCAAGACTTGTGTTCCATTTCTTGAGTATGAACGTCAGTCTTTTCATGTTCCTTTTGAATACGAGTAATTGGTTTTCTAGTTTCCTTATCTGGTTTTGATTCATCATCGCTAAATGCCAGTTTCTGACTAAAAAAAAAAGATTTATTGAATATTAAGGGCAGAAAAATAAGTAGGATTCTTCTCAGAAGAAGGAACAGGAGGAGGAGAAAATGGAGTAGAGAAGGAGAAAACGGAATAGAGAGAGAAAGAAGGCCCAGAACAAAGTTAGGAGCAGAAGAGGCAGGAGCACTTCTGCTGAGAAAGAGCAAAAGGGGAAAAGGTGAAGAAGGAGAAGAAGCGAAAGGATAAGGAACATAAGAAGAAGGACCAAAAAGGCATGGCATAGAAGTGGAAGGTGTAAAAGGAGAAAAAGGAATTAAAATGATGAAGTACCTGGAATACTTACTTATAATCTATGTCGTCATGAAGAGCCCATCCCATATCACCAGAGAGATTATCCATCCCACTCAATTCCTCTTCTTTAATAATAGGCCTTAGAGAAATTTCTTCAAGTTCAGTTGAACGTTGCGATCTTGCTTCAGTTCGGTTTCTGTTTCCGCTCGTAGGAATTGGAGCTGGTGGTGTTTGTGTGGGAAGTGGAGGAGTACCATGTCCATTTGTTGGAAAGCTGTTATTACCTCTGCACATAAATTGGGGTACTAAGCCACGATATTGGGGTGGAAAATTTTGGTCGACCTGGGCCGAAAGCTGTGGTGGGACATTGAGAGGACCCGAGTTGTTCCGGACCGTGCCTTCTTGGGCACCTCTCGAACCACCCTGTATCCAAGAGCCTTCTGTCTGCGGCCGCAAACTTGGTCCTGGACCGTACTGGGTGTCTGTGCCAGAACGTATTGGACCGCCATCGCCAGCTGACAGGCTTGGGAATTCGTGCTGGAATTGTGGACTCTGATATGGCGGTGGATGTGAAGCTGGATCGTTTCCGCTCATAACTGCACTCCATGATTTGTCTCCGGTGGCAGGCGTTGCAGAAATGGGATGACCTTTGTTGGGAGGAGGAATGGTTGTCGTCACTGGTAGGGCAATTGCAGCTTGGTGGGAACTCAATTGGGAACCGGTTGAATTGGTCACACTCACATTGGAATTGCTCTACAACAAACAAAAATCAACTAAACCAAAAATATTTCCAGCATTTTCTTATAAAAAAGTTAGTTTAGCACTTTGACACATGATTGATGATATTGGTTTAAATATGGTATTTTTCTGTTGAAAACATAATTTCTAATAATCTCAGGTTAAGTGTGTAAAGGTTTTGGTTTATTATTTGACATTTAATGCAATTTATTAAACATGGAGCATTGATCCGGTAACACAGGGTGCTTTCTGCATAAAATCGTTTTTTAAAAATTGTGACTGTGTGACTTTTACACAACGATTGTAGCATAATCTATCATCATATATCAATATTTCACGACATGACAAATTGCCTTCCCCTACCCCTGATGGCAAAAAAAATTCTAAGGGTAAAAATCTATTATTTTTTATGTATATTATAAAAATTGAATCACTTCACTTATTCTTAGATAAATATTGTAATCAGGGCTAAAAACGAGTATCAGCTTGTGAAACAACAACAACTTACGGTTGTAGTTGAAGAAGTAGCAGTTTCTTGTTTGCCCCATCCTGGACCATTCGAAGGTACTAATGAAACAGCTGCGTCAGTTCCGCTATGTTCAGATTTAATAGAAGGGAGATTTAAAGGTGGACGACGAGTGCCTGGTACTTTTCCCAAAATTTGCATGCCATGTTTGTGGGTGTGTGTAGTTTTTTGTTGCTGCTTCTCAGATGATTCCCCCTAAAATATTAACACGAAATTAGAAAAGAAAAAGAAGTCCCCTCTATAGATCAAATCGCTTACTTACCAAAGTTACTCTATAAAGATTGTTAATATCTAATGACTGAAATTTTGATTTTCCTTTCTCGCCCTTGGAGGCCAACCCTGGCAAAGTAGACATGCTGTCTGCACGCAACCATTTAGATCTGCAGGACCCAGCGAACGAACCCTTATTCTGTAAATTAAAAATATTAATTAACATCAAAGGACCTTAACAAAAATCATCAATTAAAAAAAATCAATCACAACACAGTTTCCTATTTCTTCATGATAAGAATTGCACAATCAAAAATAATTTATGATCCATTCACAAATAATTAATGCTTTATTAGGAACTGGCTTACAATACTCAGCATTGTACTGATTAAATAGCAATGAAATTTTATAAAGGCAATGGATGGCAAAGGTGGTAGTTTCGAAAAACAAATGAAATCATAGAAAAAGAGCATTGGCAAAGTTTAAAAACAGTAACATGCTCTGCAAAAGTACAAAAATTTAGGCTGTTTTATGAGTCTAAATGTTTACTTTCAAAATTTTTGAGAATCTGAGTACTGCTAGTAAAGAAATGGGTTTGAGATTCCCTCAGGACTTTAAAGAAATGGAAAGGAGGTATGTGTCAGGGGAAATCGTTTACTATGATCATTTTGAAAAAGGGTTAACAAGTAAACTAAGAAGTTTAGAAAATTTGAAGCCAAATAATTGGAAGATCAAAAAATCAGTTTAATAAGAAATTCAAAATTCCACTTTGAAAAAATAGAAATTTCAAAAACTAAAATAGAATGTCTTGAAAATATTTTGTAACGTTAGGAAATTCAAAGCTGCTAAAAAATAGAAAATCAAAAAAATTGATAAAATAAAAAATTAAAAGTTTTTTCTTGTCATAATTAATAAAAGGAAAGTGAAATACTGATTTGCACAAACGAATTTAAATAAATGCGCTTTCACAATAATTTTAATGATGCAAAAATAATTAATTGCATCAAATTATATTTTACAACAAATAAAAATAACAAATTAAAGAAAGCTTAAGTATCTTTCATTTCAAAACTATTTTTTGCAAACAAAATGTCTTAAAATGTATCATATATATTTTCTTAGAAGTGAAACAAGAAAATTTAACATTCGTATAGAATTAAAATATAAATTATGCGTTCATCTTAGCATGACGGTTTGCACAATTGAAACTTCTTTAACAATATGCACTGGATTCTATATCTGTATTTATTATACAGGCTGTTTCAAAACTTACCGCCAGGCCCAAAATGGCGATTTCTATTTACACAAAAAATTTAAAAAAATGAGGGTGCAATTTTTTCTTATCACGGTATATTGTGTCCAAATCTGGAGTCATTCCGTCAATTCTGAAAGGAGTTAATGGGGGTGACGATAAGCTTTGAAACACCCGGTATACAAAATGAAATGTAAACTTAAATAATAACATAAAAATTAAATAATAATATAAAAATACTAAACAAATTTAAATAATTTTTTCGCATATGCATTGCATGAAGTCTTCCACTGAACATGCAGGCAGTGAAAAATTTTAATAAAAATTTCAAACAAAATGAACAAATTGTAGGTGTTGAGCGGAAATTTCGGACAAGCCCCGTGTTCAAAGCTTCCGCTCAACATACCCTACATATTGAAGGACGGTTATAACACATTCCAATTTACAAAATTAACAATTGCATTTTGTAATAGATTTGTAAGAATTTATCATAAAAGTGGGCAATTTTTTTTTAAATTCTGGATAGTTTTCCAACTTTTGAAAATATTTGCTTTTATTTTAAGATTTCTAAAAAAATCTTTTGGTATTCATTAGGCTTTAACAAATTCCAGATTTTCAATTGGACCCTATTTCAAAAGAACTGATTTTTTTATTTTAATAAATTTAGTAATTTTCAATTAAAAACAGAAAAACTTGCAGATTTTCCAAGTATTTCCTTTTTCTAATTTTCCAAAAGTGTTTTGGTTTGTAGATAGATATACCATAATAGTAGTTAAAATAACAATTTTTAAGTATCATTAACATATTTCAAGCCCAAATGGTTGTTAATATTGGATAGTATACAGAATATATATGTATTAGTCCTTCCAAGCATATAATTCTTTAGGTAAATACTTTTACCTAATCTTTTATGAAATAAGTCAGTTTCTCTTACACTATAAGAATTGAGAATATTTCAACTCTGCAATGTACGTAGGCTTTCTTACTCATTTTTTATATAAAAAAAAAACGAAAGAAGACAAGCTATTACAGTGGAGAGGAGAAACTTCTGAAAATAAAAGGGAAGGCATCTCAGCAACTGCCTTAAAAGTTAGATACACATGCAATTCATAATATTAGATCTTTCCCATTGTATTAATCTTTTTATATTGATGAGAAAATTTTCTACCTAAGTCCTTAGCTTTCACTCAAAGAAATGTGAAATTTTTTAAAACTGAAATCCACACAAAAAGGTATAGACTAAGTTCGCTAGCTCTGATACTGGCCATTCATTATTACATTGGCATGTAAGAAAGCATAAGTGTTGTACCGTAAGGTTGCACGTACTTATAATGATTTTAGAACATGATTTAACCTTAAATCTGGAAGACACGAAGTTAACACTTGTGCACCTGTGAAGAATAAATTAAAAATTAAATCTGGTATCTAAATAACATACTTAAATAAGTAGACGTGATTTAACTATTCATTCATAAGAGAAAATGCTCAACATTAGGAAATGAAAAATAGAAGAAGAAAAGATAATCAAACAAGGGTGAAGGCATAGGAAAAATAGAAGACTACTTCTTCAGATATAGAAAGTTAAAAGGTAAAAAAATGAGAAATAGAAAGAAAATAATTGATTTAATGACTAAAAGAAATGAGAAAGCTGAAAGAAAAGCATTAAGAAAAAAATAGGAGAAAACTGACGAAAGAAAAAAAAAGGTAGAAAATAAAAAACCAAACAGAGAAAACTGCAAAAAAGCTTATAGAGAAAAGAAAACAAGAGAAAATGTGATAATGCAAAAAATAAGGAGAATGAAAAATATAAAGGTGGAAGTAAGATGATTGAATCCTTAAAAGAAATAAAAAAAGGCATTAGGAAAAATTATGAAAAAACTGGTGAAAGAAAAATAAAATAAAGAAAAGTATAAAGAAAAAAGCACACAGCAATTGCAAAAATTATGATTTAGAAAGTTGAAAGCTACTAGAAAAAGAAAAACAAGACAAGATAAAGCAGAAAAATGAAAAAGAAGATCTATAAACAAACTATCTATTTCAATTTTATCCGAAAATCTGCAATAATTTACTCCTTAAATTATTTTAAATCAAAATAAGAAAGTGTGTATCGAGAGTAGCCTTAAGGTCTCTCAATACACACGCTTAGGATTTCCTCAAGGCAGACCTCTCCGGTAAACCTGAGAGTGTAGTGGCCTGTAGAGCAATTGCAAAAATTATAATTCAAATACTAGAAAGCTATTAGAAAGAGATAAGACATAAGAAGAATATGAAAATAAAACAGAAAAATTAAAAAGAAAGAAACATGTGGATCTATCTATAACAAACTAAATTTTTTTTATTCTATCACAATTCCATCAGCATAACTCAAACGTAAATTAATATTTTACTTTTTAATCATTTAAATAAATGTATCGAAAATTATTTTAATTATTTCTTAAGGTGTATGTTTAATCCGGTTTTGATTTCAGGTGTCAATATTTGTGTTGGTTTTTCCTACATGGACCCTTACGTTCCATTTACATTCAGCCTACTCCTGTGGCAGTGAGTAAAGAATGCTAAACAATTTTAAACTTTTACTTAGATAAAATTATTAAAATCCAAGTGTTTCAAAGCTCGTGCCTTGAAGATGACGACATCATTTGCTCCACAACCCCGACATCGATAAAATCAGTTTTTGAAGATATGACTAATGCAAATTCTAAATGTGATGATATTATTACACCTATATAAAGTTATAACAAACCAAACATTAAAGTGACTTGGTACCATAAAGCGATACGAAAAATGAGTAAGATCAGAAGAAACATTTAGATCTAGCCTAAACACCTACAAAAAAGATCATCGAACCCAAAATTGTCATTTACGTTACTAAAAAAAAGGCGAAACGATGTTCTACTGCAATTAATCTAAAAACTTTTGACGTCAAACAATTTATTCAATGTGGGACATTTTTCAATTCAAATCTGATGAAACCCCACAATATTGGTCGCTTCGCTACCTGACTCTAGTTATATGTGTAAATCGGCATTAAATTCAACACAAATCGCTCTTAAATGGTAAACATCTTATCATTTTTTGCATCGTGCAGATTTAATAAAAAGCCACAAATTTTATTAATTCCAAAAAAATTCTTGATGTCAGAACAAATTTCACAAACACAATGTTACGATCACATCAAACAAATATAATAAATTCTGTTTACGAAAGGATATTCTTTGTTGTCTGGATAGGATTAATTAAGAACAGAAAAGTTTCAATCTTAACTATCGTTACAAATGCGATTTAAAGAAGTTTTATTAGCGTACCTTGAATACAATCTAAATTTGTTGATGAATTCCAGAGCTATGTGGTAGCATAAATCAAGAAGAATGTTTTAAATGCAGTGATGCCTCCTTGTATATGAATCACTTATTGTTTTTGATAACTTAAATTAAAATTGTTGATTGTAATGTCAAGAGAAAACTGACGTTAGATTATGACACAAAGGATTGTTAATAGTATGTCAGGATCTTGTTGTGTTGTTATTGTTAAAGTTATTGATAATTATGTTATCATAGTAAACAAAGCGTAAACTGCTCAGGTGGAAAATGTATTGAAGAGGATGTGAATTGTGTGTTTGGGAATAAAGGATACGTAAGCAGAAATTGCCCAGCCCGAAGGAATTACCTGCCAAAAAGATACTCAACAATACTAATTTCCTTACAGATATTTATGTATTTTGTAGCGCACTTTATTTTTTAATCGTTTTATGTATGCACATTAAATAATTCCGTGGATTAATAATTAAAACTCACGTATTTGATCGTGTAAAACGTAACGGTAAAAGGTTCGGCGGTCGCGGGGACATTCCGATAAAAACATAAAATTACGAAATGTCGGGCTGGCCGCCGCATAAAAATCAACAAATACCTTGGTCCGTCCAGATGGGTGCGAAGTAAATAACAATAAAATAGATCCGTACGATTTCAATTAGGACGGATGATCACAGATTTTCTGTACGTTCTCTTTTCTAAACACTTATTATTACTTTTTTTTCACTAAATTCAAAATGGCGTACGCCGAGCAAACGGCGGATTTTGATCAATAACGTGACGTCACGAACTTCAGTCCGCACGCTTTGTTACCTCAGCGCCACCTGTTTCATCTGAACTTTAATAATTTTCTACAGGAAACTATAGAGCGCACGAATCCGCTATGGAAATTCATGGAAAATACAAGGAAATTACTCACCCATCAAAAAACATATTATTTTATTGAGATGTTCTTGAAAAAAGCACATGAATTTTGAGTATAGTGTGAAATAAATGTTATATTTTCAGTTCTACCAACTTAAAGTTACTTCTCAACAGTCCACACGTGCGATTTTTGTTGGTTAGAATCTTATTGTCAATTTTCTATTTAAAATTATTAATTTTAATTAACACAATATGCAGCACGACGATGTAAGTATCATTTCTTTTCTGTTTCATATTTTCCTTCAATTTACATGTTTTCCAGGTTGTTTGGAGCATCATCAATAAAACATTCTGTTCCCATAAAGTCAAGTGAGTACAATTCATGGGGCCCCCATAGACTTCATTAATTTTCTATTTTAATTTTAGCACGAAAACGCAACAATTTTGTAGGAATGAATATAATTTGACAGGGCTTTGTAGTCGACATTCGTGCCCTTTAGCAAATAGCAAATATGCGACAATACGAGAAGAAAAGGGGATCATTTATCTTTATATGAAAACACCAGAAAGGTAATTGTAAGATAAAACAGAGCTTGAAATTAAAAAGTATTAAGATATCTATCTAAATTTAGGAAGGCGTGATTATCTTACAC
>JAODAH020044794.1:0-10017 GCA_027574865.2 Coproporus ventriculus | reverse complement strand
GAGACGGAATAATATCAAAGATATTTTGATGTAGTAAATTTTAATTATCGTGTGGGCGCATTTTAACCTTAAAATTTACAACCCTATAAAAAAGTGGTGGATGTTAAAAGAAGCCATTGCTTACAATTTTGTTAAGTTAAAGTAAATTGCACAATATTTCACCGGATCGACCTGTACGCGGAAGTGCGCGTTTTATTAAAATGGATTGAGAGGGTGTGTGAGCACTTTTATCCTAATTTAAAGGGCGCATTAACAAAAAAAAAGCGCACACCCCACTACAAAAAGCTATTTACTTATCATAATTTATAATTTTGATTAATAAATACCGAAAAAATTTTTTTCTTAATTAAAAATCGAAGTAATTAAAAAAAATTTCTTATTCAATCTCTTTCTAACTCATACGATCTCCCATGGTTACATCTCACTTCTACTCATTGCGAGGCGAAAATTAAAAGTTTTCTATGAAATTTTTTTAATAAAAATCGAAGGTATTTAAAAAATTTTCTTATTCAATCTCTTTCTAACACGTTCAATTTCCCATCATTACATCTCACTTCCACTCATTATGAATGAAAAAATCAAGCATTCACTCGCTTGAAGTTTTATTATTATTATAATTTTTTTTTTAATATAAGTTGGCTATGTACGTTTCTAAGATGGCGGTAAATAAAATGTTGTCATAGAATTCTTTTAAACATGTCAGAATAAATTAATTAATTCATTTACATCATGTACATAAATTTTTTTTTAACCAAACCCTCAATTAAAATGGAAAGAATTAACAAGAAAATTTAAAAAAAAAAAATCTGGTAGAATCGAATGAAAAAGAATTATAAAAATGAGAAGAAATCGAATTGTAATAAAGTGGCAAGCTCAACCACCATCGAAAGACCAAGATACCACATTATACCACCACAAAAGAAACAACAAAGTTTTAACATCGTAGTGGGTTATTTCGAAAACTTTGGAGCATTATCACCAAAGAATTTTCCAAATTTAAAAATGATTACAAACGAAGGGAAATATGTTAAAAACATATTACAGTTTGCTACTTTATCTGTTCGTAATACGAATTATAATTCTAAAGATCATTTTATTAAATTTTCATGTGGAAAAGAATTAAAAGAGAAAAGTGTCAACGAATTGGAATTGTTACGAGGACATTTGATTCAAAAATATTACAAGGAGAAATTTAGAGGTTAAGAAGATTATTTTGTAAAGGGTTTGAGTTAAAACAAATAAAATTAATTAATAAAAAAAGATTTTTTTTAAATTTCGCGCCAATATGTCAAATATAATATGAAGGTTGTTTCGGTTGTATACCAACCTAAAAAAATATTAAAAATTAAAACTTAACAAAGACAATTAAGAATTTGATATTCATGTCGGTGAACTAAACAACCCTTCCTATTTAATATCTTGAATGTATTAAAGTTTTGACCACATGAATACACAGATAGAATAAACCGGTTATAAAGGCATCACCTACAACTTGGGATGAGATTTCATCTTAAATTCAATCGAGTTGAAACGAACATCGATTAAGATGATTAAACGGTGGAGTTAATCAATACAAATTTAAACGATGGATTAAATGTGGGGGGTGATTAAGTTTTTCGCTATTTAAGATGCAGGAAAACTTTTTTTTTTTTGTTAAAGGGAAAAATAATTTTCTTCATTTTCCTTTATAAATTTTAAGTAATTAGTGTGGATACACCTTAATACGTTTAGATGCCTCACCCCCCATCGTTTTTAATGTGCAACTTCGTTTATGATTAAAGTTTTCCTCGCTTTGGGGTTGGAATAAGATAGGGGATGAAATTTAGTTATAATTTTATTATTATTATTATTAAAACTTATGTTTGTTTTGGGTGCTAGAGTAATTTTTGAACCCCAAATGTGTAGTAGATTTTGTGAATACTACAACCCCTATTCCCACCCTTTATCACTTTTAAATATAAATTTAAAATTTTTTTTTTTCTTTCTACACTTTTTCGGTTCATAATGAGTGGAAGTGAGATGTAACGATAGAAGATCGTATGTGCTAGAAAGAGATGTGTTAATATTTACTAAAATTCAAAATGGTGGATGCGCCGGGCACCGATTGTAATTTTTTAAATTAACTAACCAATCGGTTCTACGTGAAATAACCGCGAAATGTTCGTTAAGGTTAAGAAATACCAATAAAAAAGAATTTTTTTTTGGGTTAGGGGATGAAATAATTTTGTGTGTGTGATATTTGAAGGGTATTGTGAGAGTGTATGGGTTTTGGTGGTTGAAGTTCGGTCTCATAATCGAAAGGTTGAGGATTTGAACCCTTAAAATGTCTAAAGCAACTGTTTTGTGAAAGGGTTGAATGTTGTTGTGCATTTCCTTCCATGCCCCATAAAACATTACGGCGTTTTACTTAATTAATTTGGATAATTCAATTCATTTAATTTTCTTTTTATTTATTTTTATAAAAAATAAAATAAAATAAAAACGTTAGAAATATAATAAGAATCTCAAAATACCGATTGATATCATTCCGTCTCTTTCCAATTAATCAAATTGTCAATCGTTACATCTTTCTCCTGCTCATTATAATTGTAGAAACTATTACAATGAAAACCGAAGAAATTTTATTTTTTTTTCTTATTCAATCTCTTTCTAACACATACAATCTTCTATCGTTACATCTCACTTCCACTCATTATCATCCAAAAATTGTATCAAAGTTATTCATGAAAAATTAAAAAAAAATTCAATCAATCTCTTATTCGATCTCTTTCTAACACATTCAATCTCCCATCGTTACATCTCACTTCCACTCATTAAATTTCAAGAATCATGTACTTGAACCCTCTAATTTATTAAATTGAATATTTATTCTCTGTAGAGCTTTTTTGAAAATGCGCTTCTTGACATGCCACTCGGCGTGTATTAGAATGTCAACTATTCAACCGGAGTGCTATTCCCAAGTTGCTACCGTATTCTCTACGCTGCATTGGTTTTTGTAGTAATGAGAAACGTGAGCATCCCCCTTTTAAGACGTGGCTAAAACCCCGAATAATCCAGACAATGTTACCACACACGAAACATAAAATTAAACATTAAAAATTCAATTAAAAAAAAAACAAATCCTTCACCTCTCTCTTAAAAAATTAATAATTCTAGTTGGAATGTGTTTGAAGCATCCCCTAACAATTGAAAAGTAAATAAAATATTCAGGCGCCTACGGTCTACAGCAAACACAACAGTTTACAAGTTTTAAGTTCCAAAAGATGCAAGATAAACAGCGTTTATCATTTCTTTGGTAAGAAAACAGAACGGAAATGGAATTGAAGGGGATGGGAAGGGGGTTGGGAAAGGGATGAACAGGTGTACATGCATTTTATTTACTACAATTAATTTAGTTAAATGAAAAGCATTTTAATTTTTTTTTTTTTGTTTTTGGGTTGGCAATTACTTCAACTTCATTATTTATTTGAAGAAATAATGGCGCGAAATTTATTTTAAATGAAGTTTGGACCTTAAATCAGTTAAAAAATGGAAAAACCCATCCCCTTATTTCACATGCCAATGATAACACGTTTTATGACCCGTAAGATATGACCTTAATACTCATTGTATTTATGTTTAAAACCTAAAACTGAAATTTTAAAATTATTGCGGGAGAATGATAAGCCCGTAAAGCCATAAATGTTACTGCTAAATGTTCCGAGATTAGGGTGGGAGCGCTTTATTATTCCCTGTTTATGGCTTATCATCCAACGACCAAACTTCCCAATTCAGAATAAAGGTATGTATCTATATACAAATCACACAGAATATATTTTTATGAGCTTAATACATCTCGCTTCCATTAATTATCAAAAAACCAAAGAAATTTCAAAAATTTTCTTATTCGGACTCTTTCTAATAGAAACAATCCCCAATCGTTACATCTCACTTCCACTCATTACAAGACAAAAATTGAAACATTCTCGCCTCCTTTGGCTTTCAAATTTATTTTGACATATAAAAATATTTAAATTTTCAATTATTAATTATTAAATAGATTTAATTAAATTAATTAAAATGAAAGGACGAATTTTATCAGTTAAATCATTTATAAATCCGTCATAAAAACGAACATACCAAAACCTATTGTTTGTCAATTCGGGTTCATTAAATTAATTAATCCACGATGCGTTTGTTGAAAACATTAATTAGACCGAAAATTTATCAAATCCGCATCAATTAGAGTTGTTGTAATTATCGCCATTTTGTTTTTTCATATTTCAAAAATTATTCGGATTATTTCGGATTTGTACGAACACGAACGATAAGGTTTGAATACCCGTTGGTGTATTATTATATTATAATTTGACATCACATTAATTGCATGATTTATATTGGATAATTTTAAAGTTATTTACATATTCTAACAAGATTCATACCCCATACAATCCCCATGAGATAAAAAGGAATCACAAACATTTTTAAATTTATTTTTTATTTAAAAATTCCTGCGCTTCATTTTTATACTTATTTAATTCCATCGCCTACTTTGATATTTTAAACAAAGAACAAGGACGCCATTTTGAATTCAAATTTATTGGGATATTATTAATAATTCGAAATGAATCCCATTGAATTAAAATAAAATTTAACCCCCCCATCCCCGGATTTTCTTACCCATATTCATCCCCCCATACATTACTTAATAACGAAGCTTATAAAAGAATTAACTACTGGAGGATTTAAATGAAAGGGGTTCGTTTGAGGTAAATTCACCCTTAAAATTTATTTAAATAATCCCCCATTTCAAAGTAAAATGTTGTAAAATAATAGTACAACTTAATCTTGTAGTTTATAAGGGATGAAATGTAAATTTTAACTTAAAAATAATTTTTAAATGAAATACAACTAACTCCATCTATTTATTTTTAAATAATAATAATAAAAAAAATTTTTGTATGTGGTGAATTTATGTAAATAAGAGAGAAAGAGAGTGATAAAGATAGTAAGGGTGGTAAAGTAATAAATTTGGATTGAAAAGCGGGTTGATTTTAATTTGAAATCTGTATGCATCGCAAATTGTCGCCGACGATACACAAAACGGGTTAAAACATCAAAATGAAATTCGAGATTTATTGGAATTGAATTTTTCACGGTACCAAATTTAATATTCGAGGAATTGCATCCGAACAAATCAGATTTTGACATTTTCTTAAATTTCGCGCCATTATTATCTGTTTAATCAAATAAATAATGAAGTTGACATCCTACAATGCAGGTATACCAACTTAAATTCTTTAAAAAATAAAAAATGATGAATTAGTTGAATATAAAATCGTTTTGGGGTGTGTTTTGATTTAAAAATTTTTTAAATTTCTTCGGTTTGAATGAAAATCCACGAGTCAATGATAAATTATTATATTTGTCTGGATGTTTTGCAAATAGATCCTACCCTTATAGTTACACGCCTGGAAGATTAATGATTTCTTCTAATGGTTGAAAAGTTGAATGGTAAAAAGGAGTGTGGGGTAAGGGGTAGGAGCTCGCATAATAAAATAAACTTTTCATAAATCCTACAATATAAATTTTCCTGAACTACTTTAACTTTTCATCGGATCAAGATTAATGCACCAACAATTTTTTTTCTCTTGTATAAATCGCTTTCAGTATATTCTTACATGATCATTTATTTTTTTTTAAATTTTATTACAAACGATTTTTGAGACTTTTTCACGACATTTTAAATCGTTTCGTATAAAAAAATTAATTCTAATTTGAATTATAGTTGGTATCTCTGTAATTCTCAACATGAGTGACATCTCAAGCCTGCCAACTTATATTATTAGTGTCAGAATAATTTCAACACCCAACTAATCACATTAAATCACAACACAATTTGTACGAATGACGAAATCAATGGAATTTATTATTATTATTATTATTTAATTGTTATTAATTTAAAATCTTAATAATTAGATGCAGAATAAAAAAAACAAGAAGGCTATGATTATTTAATTTTTTTAACTCAATGGAGATGGCGTTGATTCATGAAAATAATTTGTGGTTTATTTTTCTTTTTTTCTTAAGATTTTAAAAATATTAAAACACCCCCAGCTTATTCCAAAGTATTTATGTAAGTGCCCCACTGTTTCATTTATAATGAGCTATAAAAACTTTATAGTTTCTAAGTTTATACATAAAAGTTATTTCCCTCTTTGTTATTACCTGGCGTGCAATTAAATTCATCAACTTGTTAGAGTTTTTATAAGAAAAAACGAATCATAATGAGTGGAAGTGAGATGTAACGATAGGAAATCGTATGTGTTAGAAAGAGATCGAATAAGAGATCATTTGAAATTCTTCGATTTTTATTTAAAATTTTTTTTTCATACAATTGTTCTAATTTTCGTCCTGCAATGAGTGGAAGTGAGATGTAATGATGGGGGATTGTATGTGTTAGAAAGAGATTGAATAAGAGAATTTGGTAAAAACTCTTCCATCCACAATGATTAAAATTAATTACGCAATCTGTATATGTGAGGTGGAATGGGGATGGGGGGAGGAGGGGGTCATTAAATTTTTCTGTGTGTGTGTGTGTGTGTGTTATTTTTCTTTCAGTGATAAACGATCGTAATTGTTTCCATTGCCAGAAGCCGGCGCGCTTCCATTACGTTAGATGGACAGGGGATTTTTATCTAACGACCATCCCCTTTCTCTCTTTCTCTCTCTTTCTCCGTGGAAATTATTTTTGTTTGTATTTGTTTTTGGGTGTGTATCTAGGCGCAATGTAATCTAACTTACGCCTCAGTAAATAAAGACGTGCGCTTTTAAACAGACTACTCATCTTGATGGGGTTGATGTTGTTGCAAAAAAAAAAAGAAAGAGGTGGATGAATGAAAAAAAAAGAGGAAAAGATGTGCATTCGAATGGTTTGATTCTTATTCGCGAACTGGGATTTCATCCTGTTGATTGTTCTTACTCTACGCTTCTTTTATTTAACAAAATCTCATGAGATTTTATTGTTTCACCATGAAGCGATCCGTTTTTTGATTAATATTTATTAAAATATAAAGGATTTTAAAAATCCATGGGGTTTTATTTTGTTTTTTTACTTTTTTAACCCGGCGCATCCACCACACGATATTATTTGTGATTTCTTTCTTATTCGGCTTCTTTCTGACATATACAATTCCCCATCGTTACATCTCACTTCCACTTATTATCATCCAAAAATTGTATCAAAGTTATTCATGAAAAATTTAAAAAAATTCTTATTCGATCTCTTTCTAACACATTCAATCTCCCATCGTTACATTTCGTTTCCTTTCATTATAAAAAGTTTCTCTAATTAATAAAATATTTGATAATTAATTAATATTTAATTAATTTTGTGGGTAATTTAAATATGAAAAGAAGTGGAACTCGATCAGAATAAAAAAAGAGGAAATGTATGTTGTATATAACAGATGATGTATACCTGTCACATAAATAACGGTAAATAGTACTAGACATTTACATAAAGTCAATAAAGAGCTCGAAAGATGAGAGAGAACATGATGCTATCAAAATAAAGAATTGGAAAACATTATTTTCTTCAATGAAAATCGCATTCTATTCAAAAATAAAATCATTTTCTATTTTATCAAATAAATAATGAAGTTGAAGTAATTGCCAACCCCAAAAAAAGAAAAAAATTCTGTCACAATTTTAAGGCAAAAAAAAGGAGGGAGGGGATTAAAGGGGAAATAAAAATTAAAATATCCTTAATTACTTAATTTTAAATAAGGATGTATTTAGAAAAAGATGCGAATAATTTATTTATCTCCTTTTAATTTACTAATAATAACGCGGTAAATTTTAATCAGATCATAGCCAACGTTGATCAGGAAAATTTATTCTTCTATTTGCTCAGGAGAGATGTAATGGTAAATGGGCCGTGTGATTTAGTACAATGCTGTGATTTATACTCTATTTTATCTATTTCTCTCTCTCTCACTTTAATTGAATTATTAAATACAACTAGAGTCTATTATTATAAACCAGATGCAATAGAAATTCCCAATACGGATGCAATCCATTAGGTGGACACTGATTTCTTTCAATCGATTTATTTGTCCGGGATTCGGGATTAATTAAAATGCTTCGAATTTATCTCCTCTAATTCTAAACGATTTATTTTCTTTTTATTTTTCACGACAATTTTTAGACTCGTAATGAGTGGAAATGAGATGTAACGATGGGAGATTGTATGTATTAGAAAGAGATCGAATAAGAGATAATAAGAAATTCTTCGGTTTATTTTTAAAAAAAATTTCATAACCAACTTTCCTAATTTTCGTTTCGTAATGAGTGGAAGTGAGATGTAACTATAGGGTATTGAATGTGTTAGAAAGAGGCCGAATAAGAGAAAATTTGAAATTTCTTCGATTTTTATTAAAAAAAATTTTTTTTATTTTTCATCTCGTAATAAGTGGAAGTGAGATGTAACGATGGTAAATCGTGCATGTTAAAAAGAGATTGAATAATAAAATGATAGATATGAATGTAAAATTGATAAAAAAATAAATTTTATATGAAAAAATAAAAAAATTGTCGGATCATCGAAAAATAAAATAAAATTTAATTCTGTCTGTATAATATGTGTTCACCCGGTCATGTGTAAAACATTTTCTGTGACATGTTTCCAGAGGAAACTAATAAAATTACCATTTTAATTAAAATGACCCGGGTATGTTGGGAAATTTTCGATCGATCGCATGTGAATTGAACTTAAATTTTATTTTATTTTTGATGAATAATAAGAATAAAGCTTTTAAAGGGAGGCGTTTTCGCTTTTGTAAAATATAACCCTGTGGAAAATACCTTTTTCAACTGTCTTATTTGGATCTTAAAACTCCATAAATCGCTTTTCCTATCCTCCTACAACGCATTTTCAATTTTTCAATGAATTTTTTCCATTCTAACCTATAAATTACATTTTTATTTGAATTAAAAACTAAAATCGCTTCAGTATGTATATTATAGCGGAGGATGTTGATAAACTAATGAAGATTAACATGCATTTCCGAAAAAAAAATTAATGTTGGTACACTTGATTTTTTTTTTTTTTTTAATTTGTTGTCAATTAAAATGTCTCAATCTTGGATGATTTCATTCTCGCGTTTCTAATTTTGAAAATGATATTTTATGTAGACGCACGTTTCAATTTACATTAAAATTTTATTGTTGGCTCGTCACCCTTCCCCCCAACCCCCTCTAAAACTAATTGAGTTTGTCTTTATGATTTTCAACGCGCTCATTTTTATAACGCATCTATAAAATAAAAAATTATTTTATTTTATTTGTTTTAAATTAAATTTGAAGGAGGGAAATTAATTAATGAAAATTATATTTAGTTGCACCACATTTTCACAATATTTAATAAAATAATTTTATCTAAATTGAATTTATATAATAAATAACAACACCCGGTTGTAATCTTCAATAATGTGTAACAATAAATTACACCGCTGCTACTACTATAAAATTTATCAATAATGAGTGGGAGTGAGATGTAACGATATAAAATCATATGTGTTAGAAAGAGGCCGAATAAGAAAAAATTTTAAATTTCTTCGATTTTTATTAAAAAAATTTTCATAGAAAACTTCTAATTTTCGTCTCGTAATGAGTGGAAGTGAGATGTAACGATGGGGGATCGTATGTGTTAGAAAGAGATTGAATAAGAATTTTTTTTAATTTATTCGATTTTTATTAAAAAAATTTCATAGAAAACTTCTAATTTTTGTCTCGTAATGAGTGGAAGTGAGATGTAACGATGGTGAATTGTACGTGTTAAAAAGAGATTGAATAAGAAATTTTTTTAATTAAATAATAATTAGAAATAACTTTACGATTATAAAATTTATTAATACGCAACAATTTTTTTTTATTTTATCTTCCTTCTCTTTCCTCCTAGTTGTGATTAAGTGGTTTGATTAAAATATTTCTTGATCCGTCAGGCACCAGCCGTATTTCCTCCCAGACAAGTATTAA
>JAODAH020044773.1:0-22945 GCA_027574865.2 Coproporus ventriculus | reverse complement strand
TACATATTTATATCTATTATATTAAGGGTGCACAGGCTAATTTAGGGGTACTTAATAGGATACCTGAATATGCAAATATTGGAGAATTGAAGTGGCATTATTGTACAAGAAGCTATCCTTGCGGTTTTAAAATTATTTTATGATTTTATGGTGGCTAAATTGCCCTTGGACGAACTATAAACGTACAAATGAATAAATAAAACGGTACCCTTGGTTAAGATAGGCAAAATGCCCCCGCCTCCAATTTTTGAATGGATTATTTTAAATGGTTTGTATTACCTTGGAAATAATCATGGCCAGTTTCCCCAATTCCCCCCACCACCCCCTGAGGCGCACGAAAGCTGTTATTTTCATTTTTGTTTTCTCGGCTCCTTGATAAAAAAATTCTAAAAAAAAATAATATGAATATAATGTTTTGGAAGATTTCCGAACACAATTTTTTTCAGCCACTTAAATCCCGTATATACCCCTTAAAAGAATTCCAGAAGGTCGGAAAGCAATTTTTTATTAAAATAATCGCTGCGTACACGAATTTTTTTTCCTGTAGTTTCAAAGAAATTGAAAAATCTACCTCTATGAATTTTTTGGGATTTTTTCTAGTGGTGCGCCACTATCAAAAATCGATTTTTCGAGTGGTGCGCCACTATTAAAAATCGATTTTCCAATTTTTTTTTACTTTTATGACTCTGAAAAGCATTTTTAGCTCCTAAGAAAATCGGATTCTACGGAAAATTTTACATCGATTTAGGTATCCTGAATGTCATATCCTTATCAGTTTGTATTGATTTTGTAGCCCAAAATATAATCTTTACGATATGACAATTTGACCTTGAACCTTTATTTGTCACCATTTTGAATAAGAAGCATAATTAGAATAGAAAAAATACAATTTGCACTAAAAGTCTAGCAAAATATAATTTTGATTTCGTTTCATCATATTTTTGAAAATTGAATTTACAGAAAATAATTTGATTATAGAAAATGCTCTATAATATTGGGTTACGTTGACGTATATAAAGCAACAGCTTTCATGCCCCTCAGGGGGTGTCGGGGAGAAATTGGAGAAACTCACCATCATTAACATATTTCTAAGGTACAACAAACCATTCAACATTTTCCATTCAAAAATTGGAGGTGGGGACATTAAACAAGTAGCTAGAAATAATGTTTATAACCCAGACTTAATTGATAGTTCATTAAAGAAAAAGAATTACAAAATTTAATCCCAGCTCATACTTAGAAAGAATATATAATAAGATAAAAAAATATTTTAAACAAAGAAGAATATTAATATAACGTATAAAAGGAACAACACGATAGGACGGTTAATTAAGCTCATCAAACAAAAAGAAAAAAAACATGAATCAGAAATTTACAAACTAAAATGTTGAATGTTTAACATGACATGTAGGGCAGACAGGTCGGAAATTCAAAAATCGAATTTATGAACATAAATACAGTTTTCAAAACAAAAACAAAAAGCAGATTCAAACTATGCAAATCATTTAATAGAAGAAGTGCATGAATTTAATAATGAATTGGAAGTTTGATGGTAAAATTAACAGTCTTAAAAGTTCCCAAGTAGACTTTCTTACTTACTTTATTTAGCAACTACTATATAATTAATAATTGTTGTATTACATTTATTTTAAATTGTGAAACTTGATAAAGCTACGGTGTAGCGAAACGCGTCGTTTATTAAACAATAAAATAAGTGGAATTTTTTTAGCTAAATAACTCTAATTTTAAAATCTAAAATTACTATATAAGCAAACGAATAACAGGAATTTATTAATTTCAAGAAAAAAAAAAAATATATCACTATAAATATAGAAACACAATTAGACAAGCCAAAAGAACAAATAAAAATTGTAAATGAAATTAGTAGTAAACAAAAATGTTGGATTCCTACAATGAATGTGACACCAGCCTATCTTTTGTATGTGCACGGCCCCACGAGATTCTTCTATGTCAGGATGAATTTAGAAATAATAGATTTCGCTAATCTTTTTACTGCACTAACACAACATCTATTCTTTTTTATTTTATAAAAATGGTAGTTTATATAGTAAATTTAGGGCTGGAAAAAGAGGTGATAATATCTCTTAAGGAAATTTATGGCTGACCTTTTGTTTATCCATAATACGGATACATTTTTCGAGAGACAATAAACTTTAAGAAAGTAAAGTTATTGTTTTTTTTTTAATTTATTGGAAACTATGTGCAATTTAGACAAAAAGGTAGTTATCAATTTTAAAAAGTGTCTTTTCTAACTGGGATTACAATTTATAGAGATAATCGGTCGAGATTACATTTTCTATTACGTGAAAAAAATACACCAATTTAACAAACTCTTAACTTAACTAAATTAATAAGCAGAAAGGGTCGTACACTCCTGCCTCTTCAAGAGAGATTTTTATTAATAATCACTTTACTTAGAGTCTAATGCGATTTTTCATTGTTGTTTTGCGTATTGTGAGCTTTCGTAAATCAGATTATAGGTCTATTGTTTTTGGGTCGAGAGATGCCTTTAACACTTTAAATGCATCTTGGGAGTTCTCATCGTTGTCTCTTAATTTGGATAGGCGGTTGAGATTTTCTTTAGATAATTCTACTCGTTTATTGTGGTTGTTGATAGAAATCCTTGGTAGATTACAGCACGTAGTGCTTTGAAGGAATTTAAAAAAGTGGCATGCGCTGGCAATTGCAGCATTTGCAACATCAGAGGATATAATTGAGGATGATTATGAATATTGTGATGGCGATCTATTAGTTACGGTGTAAAATAAATTGTTTTTCCATTTCTTTTTGCATTTTCTCCAATTATATTGATATTTTTTTATGTTATATTATGCAACAATCGTTTTCTATTTCTGATGAAGGGACGTAATTCGTTTAATTGCTTGGATGATTTATAGTGGAAACTAGAAGTGCAATGGGTGTTTAACATTTACAGTCTGATTTTACTGTAATATTCCTTTTCTTTGAAGTTTGACGTCATAGATCTTGGTATTGGAATGTTCGCAGGTGATAGTAACCATTATCTTATTGGTGATTACAAATATCCAAGTGTTTTCTAATACGGGTTGTCATAATTCTGATTCCGCTCAGATGGATTGGACTGGGCAAGTTGGTTGGTCAGGGATTGATTAAGTGATAATTTTGAAAAAAAATTTCTCGGAGAATTCATCACAAGAAGTTGGATCTGTTAACAAGTTCTATTGCAATTTTGTCATGGAAAATAATAGGTGAAGGAAATTCACACACACTTGAAGGGTTACTTACTGCTAGGTGTAAATTATTTTGTTCAACAAATATTGATGAAATAAATTAATGGAATTGTTCGTTCAGGTTGCTAATCCTTACTTGCGTCGGGTGTACCAACTTCTTATTTTAGAGCCTAAGATGCTAATTCAAATATACCGCGTTTTCTCTTAATGTTCGCTTCTTGTTCCGCCAAGTGTGAATTAGATTTGAGTTTAATTTTTAATTGATTGATTTATGGGTATGTTAATTTCAAGAGATCACGGCAACTAAATTAATTTGCGGTTTTGGAACAAAGTATAATGTTTTATTGTAATTTTGTTTCGCTAATTTGTATTGTTGTGTGAAAATTTAAATATTTGTAAATGACATTAATGTATAGCAATCATCTGAGATCTTTGCTAGTTTCATGTTATGATAAAAGATTTTTTTATTGATATCTGTGATTTTATAAGATTTATTTTGGCAAATACAGTGTTGGATAAGGTAGGTTAGTAATATAATAATTAGAATATTTATCGTGGAAAATAAAGGAGAGCTGTTAGGTTTCTCTTTATGTGCTTTGGCTGTTTATTCCTGAAACAAACGGATTCAATAAATTAAAGTGATATCTAGTAAACTTATTTAGTTTAATTTCTAGAGTAGCAATATTGTTTTCGTGTAACTTTACAAATTTAAAAGGTCCTTTATAATTTGGTGCTAATTTCTTACCTAATCGTTTTTTTATTTTACGGTTTTGCACTTGATGGACCTAACTTTTGGAATTGAATCTACCGGTTATTTTGATTTTGGAAGGTACATTGACATTCATGAGTTGTCAGAAATTTAGTTTTATATTTGATATTTACGAAATGGGACGCTTTACGCTTGAACAAAGTTGGGAAATATTGAAAACTTACTTGCAAAGTCTTCTACCCAAACAGTAAAAAAATTACGAAACAAATTCGATAGAAAAGAAGTGGAAAAAAAAACTCGTTGACGTTCTCGTCTAGTGCGCTCAGCCGAAAACATTGATGATGTTACTCAGAGTGTGCATGAACATCCATCAATATCAACTCGTCGTCGTTCTCAAAAACTGAACATTTCTCGCACTTCTCTGAGAAGAATTTTGCATAAAGACCTCGGTTTGAAGGCCTACAAAGTTCAATTAGTCCAAGAAATAAAGCCTTATGACCATCCTATGCATTTTCGGTTCAGCCAATGGGATAAAGATCATTTGTCCGAAGAAGAGCATTTTTATCGAAAAATCGTGTTTTCCGATGCAGCTCATTTCCATCTCGGAGGCTATGTCAATAAACAAAATTGTCGTATTTGGGGATCACAGAATCCACTCATGACTATTGAGCAGCCTATACATCTACAACGAGTAACTGATTGGTGTGGTTTTTGGTAAGGCGGTATTATTGGGCCATTTTTCTTCAAAAATTGAATTGCAAATTAATAATAATAAATAATAATAATAGCTGTTTATTCCAGTATTGTATATAAAAATAAAAAAAGTAAATAAATGTATACATTTATTAACTTTTTTTATTTTCAAGATTACTCATTTTTACTAATTTTATTCACTGCTTATGCTTAATGGACTGAGCTCATTAAGGAATTGATTCGCGAGCTCCCTCTCGCGAATGAGCCACATTCAATACATTTTCAATTTGAATACTGCAGCATTCTCTCTCAGTTTGTTTGAGATTTGTGTTTCTCTTATACCTACTCCTAATGGTTTCCGCTATTCGTTTAATACGCAATAAACCATTTGAGATAAGTTTATGTTTTTATAATACTTTATTAGAGGAAAGAAGCCGACGCGACGGATTGCAAACATTGAAAATAACTATGCTGAAACTAGTCTCGCCTTTTCAAAATTGCTTCAATGAAAAACCAAGTTTATCATTGATATTTATCCATTTCGCAGTTAAATTTATTAATGAAACTATTCAAAATTGGTGAAAAATAAGAAAAATATTTGAAACAATTGGGATTCAAAAATATTGCACAAATTTGTCCGTGCATTTATTTTAATTGACTGATTTTCTTTTTATTATTTTTTTAATGTTATATTTAATATTTCAAAAATAAAAACTAATTTCAAAACCTAATCTATTATACAAATTCTAGAAATTATTAAAAAAATTGTCGAAGAGAAATTTTTTGATATTGTGGATGTAAGGAATTCTGACATTCACTCCTACGGCCTCTTAAATTCTAGATTTAGGAGTTTTTAGTGTCGCTAAAAATTTTAAATTGAAAATGATGGATCCAATATGGCCTTAAAATATGTTATTTGCAGCTCAAATATGGATTTTTCAGAAAAATTATAAGAAACAAAAAGTGTTTAAAATGATGTTTACCGTAAGAAAATATTATTTTTATCTCCAATTTTGAGATCATTTTTATCTTGTTATCTGCAAGTTCGTACCTACTTTTTTTTGAGATTCCATAACTTTGACCAAAATCGAGCTAATTATGGTGGACTACTGATGAAATAATAAATTACAAAACTAATATGCAAGTGTTTTAATAAAGTACATGTTTAAACAATTCTCCCAAATGAGTTTTATACGATTTTATGTAACGAATTAAAACATTCAAATAAACCATTTGTTTAAAATAATTAAATAGTACAATTGTATCTAGTCGGGTCATAAATAAAATAAATTAAATATAAATGGAACGATACAGAAGAATTTTACAAATATGAAAATTTATAAAAACGCAAATTCAAGATAATATATCTTCAAAATTATTCGAAGTTACTCTGAATACAAGATAAATGTACAAGCCACTCGTTAATTATTGTCACTAAGTTATACTATAATAACATCTGGATTGTGAACCCACAGTTATCTACATTTGCAGTGCTAATTTTATATATTTTAAATATATTAAACATTTCTACAATTTTTAACAGTAATTATCCTTGGAATAATTGATTTGCATGGTCCAATTTGTTTGGCGCATATATCATATTTAGACAAAAATTGGAAGAATATAAACTCATACCACATTGTACAATGTGTTGTATGGTAAATTGTAAAATTAGTTACAAGGTATAAATGAAGCATAACAAATAAAATTCTTAATGCATTTTTGTTTAGGTTACACGACGCTTTCGCAAGCAATTTTACGTGGATGTGACGTCACGTTACAGTAATGACGTACAATGGAAATTGTACTAAATGATGTATCTATGAAACTCCACTTTTTATATATAAAAAATAAGAGAACGAAATTGAAATTTTTTTTTTATAATTTTCTAATGTGGTCTTGCATTTCTCAGGACTTAAGGGGTAGTTATATCCTACGTAAGAGGTAACTCTTCATCAAAACAGAAGACGCATTATATACATACTTCAATGAACTGGAATATCAAATCCAAATCCAATTGTAATTTTCACCATTAATAAGGGTTTAAAAAAGTGTGATGTTTAGGGTGAATTCTGATACCAGATTCGGATTCTGCGTCCAAAATTACATAAAGTTAGGATGGTCTGGTCGAAAGTGTATGAAACTTTTCTTTGTGTGCCTTTGTTGATTATTTGAATAAATGTAGTAGAAAAAGTTCAATTCCTTCTCAATATGGTCGGAGAAGACAGCAAGAAAATGGACTTAACATCAACAATCATAAAACTAAATTTATGATGATCAACCGTGAATCAGACGTAGAAATGTACAACTAACATTGAATGACCTACCTGTAGAGAGGGTAAACAAATTTGAATACCTTGAATTATGGCTTTGCGAAGATTCGACATCATAAATAGAAATTTTCTGTGATTAAATTTACATGCCTTACACTTACACTATAATGTTTATTTAAATACATATTGATATAGCGACTGATCTTCGTCCCAAGATTTAAACTTGATTTAGAAAACAACAATAAAAGCCTCACTATTTAATTATAGCATCTTAACTGAATATATAGCACATTATTAACTTTTTGTTGATATAAGTTTTTCCAGTGCAGCAAAAGTTTCGCAACAAATTTATCTCTCTGAATTATGTAGATCTAATGCGCTCCCCTGCGATAAAGCGGTATAAAAATAAAATATAAGAATAAAATTTAAATATAAATAATAATTCTTAATTTCGTATGATCTTGAGAACTTAATTAATTAAAAAATGAAATATGAAAATAGTGGGAGATTATAATAACGTTGTTCGTGAAGACAGTGTACCTACTGTTATCAAGATTTTAATCAAATTAAACCTTGTTATCAAAATATGAAAATAGGTACATAAATTTCTTAATTTAACACTTTCTTATTTCTTACTACAAATGTTGTAATAAAACTTTATATACGTATTTGCAAGATGCATTCACCCCAAGTATTCCACTGCTGCTGATATACACTACTCTTATTCTACCTGAGAGGAAGAAAACCCTCAAAACTCTGTTGAGAGCCCTGCTGGTATTATTTTGCTCAGGCTGCTACACATGAATGAGTGTGCATTCTTTATTATATAAAGCTAAAATATCTTGCATACGTGAGACTATGAATATAAAATATTTAATATAAAACTAAAATGTAATCGTATCCTATGCAAATTTTAACTACCCTAATATTACAAATTCAATTGTGGGGTTGACAAAATAAAAACGATAACTACAACTTCCGGTATGCATTCATTTAGGAGTCAATCGAGATAATGATTTTGTCTGTACTTATTTATATGTTTTGTATTGCTATTACTAAAGATAAAATTTAAAGTATTAATTGTTTTAATACTATTTTTTGTGTTACCGGTCAGAATCAGTGCGTTTGCAGTATCAAACATGTTACTCCGAAAGATTTGTTAATTTAATTCAGGATCTCCAAAGTTCCTACAGATTCGTACTAATATTAAGCCAGCTGAGAATGATCTTCTAGCATTCTCATAGACCGAACAAATTAAATTATATTAAAATGGTTACGGTGTTCCTCAACAGCTACCAAAATGCAACAAAGGAACTACCCCTTTTATTTTTCGATGTACTTTCCGAATCTTCAATCAGAATACAAAAATACCTCAAGATAACAGAGTATACATATATACGCAAACTCGGATATCATTTTGAAGGTGTTCTTGGAAAGGTACGGCGGGCGACATCAAACCCTAAGCTTACTTTTCGAAGCTCTATCAGAATCTTTTTCTATTTTAATCATTAGGCTTAAAACTGACCTTTTACAAGTGCGAGTATGGATTGTACAAAATACGAGCACTTGTAAAACAGTTTCAAGCCGTATGATTAACAAAATATTTTGGGCCAACAGTCGTAGAATTTAAAATTTAAACTGAATTTAAAGACGTGGTGTAGTGTGGCGTGTTCCATATGTGCGCACAGATATATCACGCGGAACGACGCATATACCGTGACATAGCGTAGCATGGCGTGTTATAAGTGTGCACAGTTACATACAGGCCATACCAAACAATTTTAATTGCACGCATAGTATAGACCGCTATCTTCCATTTTGGCATGCAAAACATCGTTATGGCGCCATCTACTCCCCATGGTAGTCGAACTAAATTAAAATAGTGGGAAATATGAAAGCCGAAAATATTGAAATTTTGAAATAATTTTTAAAGGAAATGACGTTTTATTTTTCAAGATTTATAAACTCACAATTTCAATTTGTGAAATTATAAACCATGAAAAATAAAACTCATTACCCTTAAAAATAATCATTTCATTTTATAATTATTATTATAATTTTTAAAAATAATTATTCATTAACCAGTTGGAAATATTAGGATTGCTATTTAAGGTAAATTAACACAATTAAATATAATATTATTTTTATTTTAGAATAAATACAAATAATGAAACAAAGAGTCGCACATCATAAAATAAAATTAAAAAATTAAAGTTTTAAAATCTGCACTTTATTAATAAACAAACCACATGTCTGTTGCAGTAACAACTGCTTCTTCCAAATCATCTGAAAAAGTATTACAGTATATTTTTTAAGCAATGATCATAAGAAAGTGATAACGAAAGATAATTTACGAGATTATTACTTGTTTTAACGGAACGACCCATCAGTTAAATACATTTACAAATTATATAAACAATATTCATAAAAACATCAAATTTACCACAGAATTCGAATAAATGAATCAAATTAATTTCTTAAACTTAAGTATTTCAAAAATAAATTATCTCCATGACTTCTCGATTTATCATAAACCGTCACATACGGATCTAGTAATTCCAAATATTTCTAACTACCCCTACACCCACAAAATAGCTGCATTCAATTCGTATGTCCACAGATTATTAAATATTCGTATGTCACAGATAAATTATGAAAAAGAATTAAATATTATTAAACAGATTGCAATTAATAATGGTTACAAAGCACAATTACTTGATAACCTAATTAATAATAAAAAACTTAAAACTGCCATTAATTTAGTATATCCGAACATCAAATCAATTGAAAAAGCCAAATATGCCTCGTTAACTAAATAAGTTAAATTTCCATATTTCATTTAAAACTAATTTTACATTAGGTAAATTAATAAAAAACAACAAATCTAAATCAGACAAAAATCATAAGTCGGGTGTCTATCAAATTAATTGTGGTAGTTGCAATAAATTTTATATAGGGCAGACTGGACGTTCCTTTAATACAAGAATCAATGAATATAAACAAAGTTTTTTAAAAAATAATGATAAAGCGAATTATGCTGTCCATTTATGGGAAGAATCGCATAAATTTAGTAATGAATTTAAAATCCTTCATTTGGAAAATAAATCTACTTTATTCAACCACTTAGAGGCTATGGAGATAAATAAATTCAAAGAATCCGGTTTATTAATAAATGAACAGCTAGATTTGTGTACTTCCCCATTATTAAACCTTCATTTTATGAAAAACCAATTTGTTAAAAACCCACTTTAGTTAATCCTACAATATAGAGAAGAAGTAATTTTTTTGTTTTATTTAAATAATTACTTATCTGAAATTTACGAGAACTAAGATGGGACAAGTTTTCCATTTTTTTTTTTGTAAATTTTCCCTTGTGAAAAGTTGCACATTTTTTGTCACATATGCGAAGCAAATTTTCTCAAAATTAACGATTTAGAAAATGTTGTTTTATTGAATGTTGGGACGACTTTCTACATATATTATATTATGTTCACAAAGTATACTCATTTACCCAGCAAATGCTGTTAAAACATGCCCCGGAATCCCCTAATTACTCAATTTTTAATAATTAAAAAATAGAAAAACTTACCGTTAATTATGTAATAGCACTAAATACATATACAAAATTTGTAAAATGTAATTATGAATGCAATTCAATACAAGCACAAGAATTACTTCAAAATATATTAAATTAACTGAATAATCTAAAGATTCTGACATAAGTCATATACATAACCAAATCTTTTTTTAATGTCGCTTGATACCAATTCCTTAAATTTTCAAATTATCTTGAAAATGCGAGAAATGTATAGGGCGCCATCTATGCGGAATAGCGGTCGAACTTCTTAGTACTTTTTAAAAGACTGCTTTGGTACGCCTTATAGAGAAATCAGGTGAACCAACACAACTGCACTTTCGGTCCGAAATTATAACATTGAAATTTTCTCGCGGTTATTTAAATATTTGCAGCAATGACGAAAAATATGCGATGTTGTATTAAATTTGACACTTCCTAATTATTTAATGTAAAAATTCTGAAATTATCTATCAATTGGTAATTATTTAATTGTTTGACGTTTCATAAATAGGGGGACATATTACAAGCTGGCGACATTGCACGGATGTGACGACACATAGTAGTGATGACGTGCAATTTAAATTGTTTGGTATAACCTGTAAGAAATACATTGCTACCCTTTCATATAGCGTGGTGTGGCATAACCTGTTACAAATGGGTTTACACCTTTATTCTCGTCATTACTATAATATTTTTTGAGTGCGTGCGTGCATGTGTGTAAGTACATATCTGCAGTTTTATGAACACAATAGCATCTAAATGCTGCATCCGGTTGTGCTCAAATTTGGAATGCATACTTCCGGTCTAGCCAGAAGTGATGTCAATACATATTTTTTAAAGAGTAGTTTAGCGATTTAGTTCCATTTATAGAAAGTATATTTTACCTCGAGATTAACGTTTTTTGTTTCATTAATTTATCTTTAAAATCAACCAAGGCATTTACAATGGGATATGTTACGGCGTTGATAACGGATGAAATGCTTGCGCGCTCGTTGGTTACACCATCACCGCAGCATATATTTGCAAGGTCTAGTGAGGTCATTTCAGATTTTTTCAAATACATTTAATAAATGATAAGCTACTTTAGATTATGAACAAATAAATATTTTACTATTACATTAATGTAAAGTGTGCGGAAAGTCGAGTGGAGTCGATTCCAGGCTTTTTTACTTTATTTATGTGCCTGTTTATACAGTCGGTTATTGTTTAAAATAGAAATTAATTTCCATAAATTATAAGATGAAACAACTAAATATTTAATATTAATCTAATGTAGGTACGTAAAATATTAAACATCAATATATGTCACAATTTAATAATCTGATAACCAATTTAATAATGTTCATGTATTACATCAAGTTTAATATCCTTAATAATTAATGTATAATTGCTGGAAGCAACCATGCTAGTTATAGATGTACAAAGCGTATTGAATAGGTCGTTATGCATCAAATACACTCTGCGGATAAATTCAATGTTGGGTGCGCAACATAATTGCAATGCTATTTTAGCAGAATTAATTATATAAACACAAAACGCCCCAAATATTACTATTCCATTCCTCACTCCTTGTCTCAACAACAATCAAGATGCGAGAATCTGTTCAGTTATTACTCATTCCTCTTGCAAATAGCTATGCAAATTTAATTTTGTTATTGAAGATTGATAATGTTTGGGTGGCAACCATCAGTTATATGCTGTAATAATTTTATTTACCAAAATAACAACAAACAATACAATTAAAACAAAATCTGATTCTCAACCACAATTATTTAATATATAAAATTACCATGTACCGATGATCTTACCATGAAATAAGAGTATATTTACCTCACGGCGTGGGTAGCTTTTAAAAAAGAGTGTGGAACATACAATTGGTAATTTAATGATATTGAGAATCATTAGAAATAATAATAACAATAATCAAATAATCAATTCTATTCGCATAATTCAAGGTGACACGAATACTAGGCTAGCTCAATATGACAATAAGAATGACCAACTTTCTTCGAATAAAAATCTAGTTCCAAATTCTTCGAATAGATATCAGCAGCAAACTACATCTTCCAATCAACTGCAAAGGAGTTGGTGGATTTTGAAAATACATATAAATAGAAAAATTTTGAGTCCAATTACGTCCAAAACTATTGCAATTTCGCGTGCCTTTTACCATTTTCGTTTCTCATTTAAATAACATAATACCACATGTCAAAATATACAGGGTTTTCCACGATTCGACCGACAAACTTATACCATATATTCTAGGGGTCATTTCGATCAAAAAATGTTAGATGATCTATAGATGAATTCCTATTTGTTTATAATTTTTATCAATAAACTTTTATATAATAGTTCTAAAAATAACCTAAGGGTGAAGTCGGGGATACTCACAAAGAAAAAAGTGAATTGCGAAAACTAAAATATGCTTCGTTGTAATGCGGGTTGTATATGATTTAAATAAATATGAATATTTGCAAAAATTTTCATCATTTATTGTTATTATACGTGTTAAAACTGGCAATTTTTAAGTCTTTTTTTACTGGATATTGTTAATTTCCATAAAAAATACCTTCTCTGTGGCTGTTTACAGGCAAAATTGGTGTGTCCGTTTTGCGCACCTGAATCTGTCTTTTATATTAAAACAATCAAAATTACTATAATTTAATTTTTTTATTTTATAATACCCATCATTAAGAAAAATTAATATCGAAAATTTTACCTGAATCGTGTCTTGAAAATCTTCTGATTCATGGAACCAATGAATATTTGAAAAACTTCTTCCAAATTTGTTGACCCATTACAAATAACATCTTTTTGTATTGAAAGATTTTATATTTATAATTTCCTTTTCATGAATAACATAAAAACCAAATAATTGGAAATTAATTTTAATTGCTTTTAATTGATCAATAAAATTGTTAATTAATGCTAATCTCTTCTCTTTTATTTTAAACATTAATTCATTTATATCGACATATATTTTAGCAGTTGTTACTCTGTACGTAGATATTTTACTTTTAAATGCAGAGACAATTTTTGCAATCCCAGGATTTAGTTCAATACAATAATTAGTTTTGTGTTGCAAACTTTTTAAAAGTTCACTCATCATATTGCAAGAAATGCTGATCTTATATTATTTGCAAATTACATCTTAAAAAAAACAATGTTACAATATATTAAATTTAAAATCTAATAATATTTCTTATCTTCTATTTTCCTACTCTTTCTGAGAGAATGTTTCAGTTTTCACCATTAACTTCTTTGTATTGCCTTTTGAATGAGAATTTGTTTTTGAATATGATTGAACACTTTGCACAATTCGTCATACAAAGTTATATTTCAACTGAATCAAAGTTAATTTGCGACACTTATTTATAATTAATTCTTTATTATTTAGAGCTCTCCTAACATTATCTAGTGTGCACCGCGTGGAGGCGAGCTAATTTACATCCCAATAAAAAATTTTATAAAAAAATTAAAAAAATAATAAATAATAATTATAGACATTTCAGATAGTAGCAAATTGCCAGAATTCGCAATTTTTTAGAAATGCTCCTTCATTTTTTGGAGGGCACATTGTGGCGTTTTACCTCTTATTTATTTATCGAAAATTTCTCTTCTTTTTTTATAAAAAAGATGAATCTCACTTTCGGAAATTATTGATCGAATATCTTCATACCACTCTTACATTTCTTTATTCCCTCCTCCTAAAAAATGTCATCAATTTCTCCATCTCGTCCCTCTTCGTTGTTGGACTGGATTACATTGAAAATATTGGAGATAACATTTTCAAAATCGAAAACGTCCTCTTGGGAAACCCCTTCCGCAAGAATATTATCCACTCAAACAACCTTAAGCAGCCTTTACTTTTACCATTTTCACTTTTGACATTTTCAATTCTGTCATTTACACTTCCGACATTCCCATTTTTGACATTTTACTTTTTATATTTCACTTAGACATTTTTGGTTAGACATCCTCACTTTTGACATTTACGCATTTGTCATTTCACTTTTGACATTTACACTTCTGATATTTACACTTTTAACATTTTCACTTTTGACATTTTTCAAATTTGACATTTTCCCTTTTTTAAATTTCTTTGATTTTTATAATTTTTCGATTTTTTCGGTTCCTTGAGAATTTTTAAAAATTTTATTTCTTCCGCTTTTTCCGGTTTTTTGAGAATTTTTAAACTTTTAAAATTTTTGCGCTATTTTTCGAATGTTTCCATTTCCGCTGCCAACTACTATTGCACACTTCCGTGGTGCAGTCCCGCTACGTCACTTCCTTAAAAATTCACTCCCCCACCGCTAAAGAAGTTTTACTCCAAAAATTAATTTATATTCATGCAAAAATTATAATGCAGTATATACACATTTGTTAAAGCGCAGACGCATATAGGTTTGGAATGGCGAAAACACTTCGCTTCCATAAACTGTAATGCTGGTTACTCATCAAACCCAATTACAGGTGTTCCATAGAGTATCAATGATGACCAATAAATAGAGGATGGTTTTTCTTATAATATTATAATTGTTGAAAATTCGTTTCGTATAATATTGCAAAATGGTTGTTTTCGTAGTCTACATTTATATTGCCGTAGAGGTACCGTTGAAAATTTAAATAAGCTACAAATGTTTTGAATTTGATATGGTCAAACTTACTCATTCTTTCCTAACTTTTTCCTATAATCATTCTGCATTCCAGATAACATGAACCTAGTTTTTTCTGTATTACTGGTTGTTTTAACTGGCCATGAATGGCGAGTTGTGTTTTGGTATAATGGAAACTCGTCCAATTCCATTGGTTAAAAATGTATTTCTAAAAATATAAGAAAAAAAAAATTTGAGGTACTTTCCAGGAAACTTTATTTATAATCAGTTTGGGCTTTTCTTTGTCATCTGACGAAAGCAGAGTATCGAAATAAGTATTACTTTTAATCATAATTAAATCATGTTTCATGTCTAAAATTATTCCTTGATAGTCTTCAGTAAACCCTAATAATGTCTTTAAGGATATGCAAGCATTACAATTTCCTTTCAAATTCAAAATATTTACACTATCAGGACCCGTTGAGGCACCATAAGTCTTTTCAGAATCCTTCGGAAACCAACTGCGATTTGGAACCTTATACTGTCACTTGGAGTGTTTGATAAATAAATCTATCATTGGAAATGTTATACCAACATTTCTCGTTAGATCAATTATTGGTCCATTTAATTCACATATAATTTCGTTGAATAAAAATACCAATCAATTATTTATTATTATTAGATTTTTCTAATACTACACCTCCTTCTTTTGTTATTTTTTCTTCAATATGTACGTAAATTACGCATGGCAACATGAGCGTATCCAGTTGTATCGAAATCCGAATTTCATCATTACTATTATAACTGGTGGAACCGTATAGTTGATGTGTATGATACTCAAGCAATCAAATTATTAATTAGAACACTATCAGTAACTTGTGCAATACTCATATTTCCCTCAAATTAAATCAACATCATTGCAGAAATTGGATATGTATGTTAATCAGTTGATGGTGGACTATTTACTGTAGGGATTCAAGAAAACCGGCCCCGGAATTGATTTTAGCATAAGAATACACATTCACATTTTTAATTAATTAATTATTTATTTGGACATATAATGAAGTAGAAAAAATATCATGTACAACTCATTCATATCCCATTTTAGACTGCACATGTATCTTGCAAACTTGGGCGGAGCTCTGGTTTTCTAAATATGATATGTTGTTTTAATTTATGCAAATCGTGATATAATAGTATTTTATGCATGACCGATATAAAATGTGGCGCTTTAATCCTTAACGACAGGGAATAAAATAGCAGTTTATGTCCCTAGGGAATAAAATAATATTTATAGCATTGTTACCAAGCAATAATAAATACGAAACTGGAGTAGGCTGCACGTCTTGTCAAATTCTGTCATAATCATAAAAAGTACAATATTGTGCGTCTCTCATAAGTCCAACTTCTATACACGTGTAATTCACTCTCGGAATAAAATTTCGAAGATTGTGAAAAATCAATCAGCGCCGCTGACTGAAAGTTAGGTCATGCATAAAAGTTTGTATGGTACTCAAGTGCAAAATTCTTTATTATCCTCGCATAATTGTATGTACAAAATCAGGCTCGGGCAATAAAGAACTATTTTACAATCTAGTTGCATAAATAGCTATTATATCACAAATTGCATTAAGCACAGGTGACCTTTTAAAATGCGTTATGCATGAGTTGTGTAAGATATTTTTTTATTTTGCTCGTATATATTTAATAAATGATTAATTAAGTAATATTAGGAAATAAATTATTTCCAAATATTGCCAAAATAGTATTTAAAAAATCAATTTCAATTCGTGGATCTCTTGAGATTCAACAAACTACCTATTCGGTGTTACTACATGCATTGAAATAAGTTCTTCCTTTCAATTCATGTTATCTAAATTTCTTTAAATTATAATTTAATGAGTGGAATCTTTGGACGCTTTCAGGAATGAAAGAAATGTGCGTGTTGATATTATCACGACGTGCGCTAATTAAACAATTAAAATTTATTATATACACCTGTGTGTGTGTACACACAGAATCATACATGCACGCATTGCACGCAGGTATCTACGCTCAAGCACGATATTCGCCTTAACTGCTTCGCGCTATATTACTTTGTTTGTATTGCAAAATTCCATATCATATTTCTTGAAATTATATTAAAATTTAAAGATATTACATAAAATGAGTTAAAATGTATCAATCCATCAGTTTTTAGAGCAATTCTTCAAATGCATTCAAGTGAACGCTCGCTATGAATTCTGCCTGGCAGCGTAAAAATTGTCACGATATATACATCAGCAGTTAGAATTATCGGTTTTTGGCTTCTTTCACGCTTTTATATTCATCTTGTATATTTGTTACCACTCAATAATTAAATTGCTAGATTGTTTTACTTTGTATTTATTCGTAAATATCATTGCTGTGAAAATTGAACATTTTACTAATATTGTTTTCAGTGGAAAAAAGGGGGAAATTGTCGTAAAATTTGTATATTAAAGTCCATAAAAGCGTATTATTCTCCGGTGAAATCATTTTATATCAAATTTGCTTGGGGTGAATTTGTATAAAATACAGGATCATTTTTTATGACACTGAATTTCATTTTAAATATATAATTTTATAGTATACTATTATACAAGTGCACGATTAAAGTATATTATAGCTTTAAACACAATTATGCACAAGCATAATATTCGATAAAAAAAATAGAAATAAATATTATTATTGTATAGTTTAGTTGAAATGAACACGTCTATTTTTATCGTTTTGTTTTTATCTTGATACCGCAAACCTTTATATTATTATTATTATTTTTTGTTAAATTCATGATGTCAACGCCCAGAGTAAGTACGCTTTACTCGACTGTGAATACTTCCAACTTACGGACGAACTTAATTAACGACTATGAAATTGGTTTATCTTGCGGAAGTTCGCTCTTTTTGAAAAGCTTGAATGTCGTCATAATATCCGAGTGTGAAACTACCTGCGTTAAGAGGGGTTGTTTAAGTTGTCTTATTGCAATAAGTCTTGACTATGAATAAGGCTGATACAATTCCGACGGCATCCATAATTTATAGCAGAAATGGGAGCTTTGTTGCCATGTCTTGTATCCCGGTTTCACCCCCGTGCAGACTATACGGATCGCTGATTCCAATATTGCATTTCATACCATCATCGCAGTTTTCTGTATACATATCTAGCGCCACCTGCTACCTATAAACGTACTAAAATAAAAATGCGGGAAAATATGAAACCCCCAGTTTACAAAATATCCAGAATGTTTAATGATTTTTAAGGAAAATGAAAGTTTATTTTTCAAAATTTATTATTTCACAAGGAAAATTAGTTATCTTGAAAAATAAAAACTAATTTTCCTTAAAAATCATTGATTTCTAATAATTAATAAACATTAATTTAATTGAAGGATTCATTGAAACAATTGAAATTGGGCACTACTTTTATTTAAAGGCAGATATAAACAACAATATAATTAAAGCAATTATATTTACACAAAACAAAAATAAAATAATTTAACAAGCGTATCAACAGAAAAACAATTAAAACAATAAAATTCAACAACAAACAATTGCAATAACAGAAAAATAAACAAAAACAATTAAAATTGAACATTATAAAAAAAAGCAAATTATTTAAATACAATTACAAACAAGAGAAAAAACTTGGAGCAACAAAATAGGTTAGCAGCATGATTGACCTGCATTTAGTTATATTTTATAAATACATATATATTTTTCTATTTTTTTATGTGCATAATGTACATACATTATACAACATGCTTTTTAAACCAATTACTACACAATGTTACAAACACATTCCAATGACTAAAGCTCTAGATTCAAATCTAGATGGGAGCGTAACAAAATTAATCCATTGGTAAAACATCATTATATGATAGCGCATCAATTATATTAAAGACAAAAAATTTCATTGTGCGAAGTGAAACAAGAAATATTTACAAGAGAATCGGGAAAGAAGTGAAGTCTGATAAACGAATGCAATAATATAATCTAATGCAATAACATAAATATCCGAATTTCATTCGAATTATTTTTATATCACTTAAGAATTAAAGGTTATGTAGGAAAAATAAGCACGTAAATTAGCGTAAAACATTATTAGAAATTTTGATAGTGAATTTACATGTTTTTATAAAAATAACAATTTTATTCACTTGTATAAATACTTTGGAATGTGCAGATGAGCAAATACCGTAAATGATTCTTGGTATATCATTAATTTTAGCTTAACTCAGTCACTTAATAGATCACTACTTTTTGTTATCCAAATTATAATGTTTTTATACCATCATAAGATACAATGAAAAAAATAAAATATATTGTTTTCACAAAATTAGTTACAATAAAAAGTACGTATATTTAAAGATACGCTGTCAAGTAAATGGTTAAAATCAATATTTAGATTAAAATGTAATCCAGTAAATAATTTTCAGCATAACTTTACTAATCTTCGTGTGTAGAGGATTATTCTAGTAAGAATAATGTATATCTGTGGAATATAAAAGAAGCGGTCTACAATAGAATAAAGTAAACGTTATGTGCTGATATGATATGCCACATATCTAGGTGCATCAGCTCTTACAACGGAGTCAGCATTTAACAATTATAAATACAGGGAAAACGTAGCAATAAGATTCATTGTTTTATCATTTAATTTAGTTGCATTTTAAATTCTTTGTGAGTTTGTAAAATTAAATTTCCAAATAAAGATTTTTTTTACAACAACAACTGTTGAAGCTTGTTAACCTACATATGATCACATAAACCTCAGAACTTAATACAAAAAGATATAATTATCACTTGTGCGGGAAAGTTATAAGGCTCCTCTAACTATATAGCTTTATTTACATGAGCATTTATACTACATAGTTGAAAACCCGCTACGTAAATATTGCAACGCTTATCTTAACCCGAAAGCTAAAACATATTTGAAAAGTGTTATAATAGAATAATCTCCTTTCCTTTAGAAAACAGTAGGCAGTCATACAAATATAATATCGTATATCTTGGCAGTAGTTTCCACAAAAAAATATACCCCGTTATCTTGAACGCACGTAACATCTGCGCGAGTAATTTTGCTTTCACCCTAGTGTTTGAAGGGGAGTATACTCCTAATAATATAGTAAGAGGGCGGGGAAGAAGTGTTAGAAATGATGTGTTAAGTTACTGATTGATTTAGAAAATCGATCATGCTGGGTGTATTTTTTGCAATAAGTCAAACTAAATTACAAGAGAAAAAAGGAAACTATAACTTTTTGTTAATTTGTAAAGTCCCGTCTTTAATGTTTTATTATTTTTATTATGATAATTGTTATTTTGGTGTTAATAACAACAGCCGCAATTTTTTATTCAAATATTAAATATTTTCCATATATTCCTGGCGCTGTTTGTTCCGCTAAGATAATAATTAAAAGTCATTGAATTAATTTATCGCTCTTTGTACCTAAGAGCCGTCTGACACGATGTAAATTTCTATATAAAATTTTATATGAGATTTTATATAGAAATTTAAATAGAATTCTGTGTAAAATTTTATACAGAATTTTACACAAACTTTTTTTCCTGTATGACACGGTATAAAGAAAAATTGTAGAAATTGTCAGAAATTTCGTTATTGCGCATGCGCACATTTTCTTTTCGTTCTGTTAAAAAGAAATGTCAAGATCAAGATATTTAAAGGGATAGAATTAAGGGATTCTTAGAAAATTATGCTACTAGATAAATAGAATTAGTACTAGACGTAATTAGATAATTAGGAAAGCGAAATTTCTAAATTCCGGGAAAGGGTACATGTTGAAATTGTACACATTAAATAAAAAATTTCATAATCGTTTTGGAATTTTTTTACCTCACTAAAATTTTTTATTTTATAAAACTGCGATCAAAATCGAGAGTGGTTTTAATAGTTTCTTCATTATGCGTCTTTTTAAATAAAACGTTTTCCGATAAATACAAATCAAGATATTAATTAAAATGTACTAGGGCCTGTAACGGATCTAATTTTCTATCTTTCGGTTTGAGAAGACAATTTTATTTATCTAAATCTAAATTTGTGTGATTTCAGATAATTTAGGAAAAAATCTACACCAAGTTAAAAAGAAATTGCAGTTCTGCTCAGTTGCAATGCCGTAAAAATGCAACAGAACTGCAGATTAAAGTCAGTTCCATCATTATACCCGAAATAAATCAAATTCCTAATTTCCGTTTCGATATTGGGAATTAAACCTTCAAAATTCACCTTTTTATATTGTATTACGATCATCGCTTGGATATTTAGTTACAACTTGTGTTATATTAAAACGAAATAAATAGTGTCTAGTGACCTAATAAAGTTGGATTAATCAACCCCTAAACGAACCCTACAAACATTACAAATTTACAAATAATTAACTTTAGATTAATTATTTAATGTTTAATATTTTTGAATTTTTTAACATCTTCCAACTCTAATTTAATTCATTATTGAATTTTTACCTGTTCTTACTGAAATTTTACAATTTATTTTTATGATAATTGCAGTTTTATTAAAAGTAAAGCGTACGATTTAAAATTACTTACTTTAAATCGTTTATGCGATAAAAAGTCGCAAACCTGGAGGCAGCGTGCTCTAACTAACTAAAAGGTTGACAACTTTTGACTCTCCTCGAGACATGCCATTTAAAAGTTGAAAATACAAAAGTTTCATGAATTGTTACAATTTCAACAAGCGCATTAAACAATTGACTTTTACAAGTTGTAGAGGAAAAGTTTTGTCCCTTATATTTAAAATTTTAATTAAAGTGGTAAAAGTATTGCCATTTAAATGAAACCTCTTAATTCGATGGTAAAACTTCTATAAATATTATGTACGTACAATAATTTTGTTATATTCACTTGAAGTCAGTGATAGCAAAATATATTTAATGCATAGTCTATACCTTTAGCACTTAAACTTGTGTTTTATTTTATGTATGATAATAATAATGACTTGAATTGTTCCTAATTTGAAAACATATAATTTTACGACTGTAATTTCCATAAATACTGTATTTGTAAATGTTTAACGCATTTAATATTACTTTGCTAGCAAGAAAATTAATAAATCTTGTTGTTCTTTTCTTCTCCACGATAAAGTAAATTTAAAAGTAATTTGCATATATCAACTTTCGTGAAAATTCTATATTTATAAAATATTTATTAACCTGAAAATTCTACTTTCTGTGATTGTCAAATTCCATATACTTAACGAAACAGAATCAAATATATAAATAATTAAATTTATATTTTTGAAGTAAAACTTCTTTGACGGCGATGGGAATGAATTTTAAAGTAAGTGACGTGAGTGCAACATATGACGTGGCGCAACATATGATGTCAGTGTAACCTGGAGAGCGCAACATGTTGCACTTGGGCACGGAAATGGAAAAAATTGCAAAATAGCGGTAAACTTTACAAAATTAAAAATGCTCAAGAAACCGAGAAAATCTAAAAATTCAAAAAAGGTTTTAAAAAAGGGAAAATTTCAAAAATGGGAATGTGAATGTGAAATGTCAAAAGTGTAGATATTAAAAGTGTAAATGTCAAAAGTGTAAACGTCAAAAGTGAAAATGTCAAAGTGTAAATGTCAAAAGTGTAAATGTCAAAAGTGTACATGTCAAAAGTGAAAATGTCAAAAGTGAAAATGTGAAAAGTAAAAATGTCAAAGAGTAAATGTCAGAAGTGAAAATGTCAAAAGTGTATATGTCAAAAGTATAAATGTCAAAAGTGAAAATGTCAAAAGTGTAAATGTACGAGGTGTGTTCAAAAAGTATCGCGAATTTTGTGTTTTTTCAAAAATTATTTATTTATTCATGAATATCTATTTTG
>JAODAH020044611.1:0-11109 GCA_027574865.2 Coproporus ventriculus | reverse complement strand
TTAATGCATTGGCCTTTTGGATTAGCGGTAATTTAATTTTATTATTTTAACCTTCCTAGAACCGTCTCTACAATGTTACCAACTAAAAATGTTGTTATTAGAGCTAATGATTAGAGCTAAAGTTGGCATTATCAAGCTAAACAAACAAGAACTCCCAAAACAGCAGTTTCCCGCGCTTTTTTAAAAACTTTAAAGTTGGTATTATGCTCATTTATTTATTTCAAAGCCACCATTGTACTATTAAAAAAATTGGCTTAGTTTTTAGGATTAAATAATGTCCCACAGGCTTTTGTAATTTGTTTTTAGCACTATACAAAAGCCATACAGGCTTGCCAATATAAATTTAATGTGGATTGAAACTTTAAAATTTGTTTTTATTACTAAATAATACCAGTACAGGTGTGCCAATCTAAATTTAATGTAGATTGAAGCTCTAAAACTTCATTATCTTGATAATGCAAAGCATATAATCAAAGGTGCTTGAAGCTTGGCTTGAGAGGATGTTCATATCTCCTGGAGCGAGTAATGGTGAAACTAATTTACTAGAATAGAAACAAGAAATCGCTGTTAGGAATAGCAGAAGCTGACTACAGATTCACAAGAGTTGTACGTTAGTGTCATGGTCCATTGAAGATCGAACCATTAAATCTATTCAGAAGAAGAAGAAGAAGATAATGCAAAGCGATTTTAAACTTTCATGCATCCATTTTTATAATTATCATCCCATTTTTTAGGATGATGGAGGTTGGAAGGCTGATTCGGAAGATAAACCTTCTTACAGCGAAGTTGATTACATCGAAACATGGAAAGCAATGGAAAATTGTGTTCGTTTGGGTTTAGCTAAAGGTATCGGTTTATCAAATTTCAATTCAGAACAAACCGATCGGATCCTAAAAATTGCGACAATTAAACCTGTTGTCAATCAAGTAGAATGCAACCCGAATTTAAATCAAAAGAAACTGATTAAGTTTTCAAAAGAACGAGGCATTGTCCTTACAGCTTATTGTCCTTTGGGGAGATCAGAACTTTCCGGTACACCAGGATTCCCAGAACCTACAATTAATGATCCTAAAGTTATCGAAATGGGGAAGAAATATAATAAAACCGCTGCACAAATCGTTTTGCAATATTTGGTTTGTAGTATGATTAAAAAAAAAGAATTTGTTTGGTAATTTTTGTATTTTAGGTTCATCTTGGGGTATCCGTAATTCCAAAATCGATAACTCCCTCTAGGATTAAAGAAAATTTGGAAATTTTTGATTTTAAATTGGAAAAGGAAGATATTGAATATTTAGATTCGTGTAATAAGGATAAGAGAGTTATTCCATTGGATTTATTCGCTGATCATAAATATTATCCTTTCCATATTGAATATTAAATTTTGTAAAAATTGATGTCATGTCATTCAAGGACATACAAGAAATGTTACTTAAAATCTATATAAAATAAAATCTTTAACATCTAGGATAATTTTTAATGTCGGAGCTATTACTTCAATGTGGAACTGTTTTACTTAATGTGGGATACCTGGTCACTTTAAAGTGAAGTGACCAGATTTGATGGAGATGGTTGTGGGACGATCACTTAATTTTTTTTAATTATCATCCCAAAAACGTCTTTGATTCACAAGAAAACTTTAAAATGTGGCATATGTGGGACATTTTCTCCAATATGGGAAGGATATTTTCCAATGTGGGACCTGCTACACCAATATATTGCCTATTAATGTAAAATTGTGTTTCTAATTTGGGACATCTACTCACTTTTAAGGTAAAATGATCATACTAGATGGTGGGATGTGGGATAGTCACCTTAATTTTTTTTAATCATCACTTCAATAAGTGACATTATTGATTATCGATTAGAAAGAAGGAATAATTGGGTGGGATACACATAATTTAGCAGTAAAAAAATTTTTTTTACGGTAATCGTCAGGTATTTCCCCTAATTATTTATAATATTCATAATATTTATTACCAGTATTGCCACTCAAATAATTGAAAATTTAATTCTGAATCATCATTCTCATCAATTAATTGATAAATTCTGATTCAGAGAAGTGAATGGTGTAGTAAATTATTCAAAAATATAATCTTTGAACCTTTTATCAACTAAGATAACAGTTTGGGGTCCTCTGTTATTGTGTTTTGTGCATCTTAACCTAAAAATAAAAGCAATAAAATGGATACAAATCATAAAATATTTAATGATGTGCTCGAAGATAAGAAAATTTTTTACGAATTTCTAACAAAAATAAATTTAAATGAAGTAGAAACAAAATTTTTATATGAAAAATTAAAAGAAAAATTTCAAAGTGGTACGATAAAAAAACATTTAACGTATTTAAGTTTACTAACGAATCAAAGTGATTTATTAAAAAATTTCATATCAATCGAAAGCAAAGAACCGTTAGATTTTCGAGACAGCACTTCGCTTTTCATAAAAACGCATCACAATAAAACGCATTGGATTACGGATTTAATACGAGGGGAGGATCACAAAAATATCTTAAGTTCTATCTGGAATGAATTGAGAATTTTAAAATTAATTTATTATTCGAATCAAAGAGATATCAGCGAAGAAGACGTTGATGGTATTAACGGTGATGATGAATTTGTGAATGCTATTTTGAATGAAATAATTCATAACCTAAAAAATTTAAAATTTTTTAAAGAAAAATACGATTCGATCGATTCAAAAGAATTATTCAATCATTTATCGCATAATACGCTCCTGGAAACTTTTTATAAATATTTTAAACTCGATGAAACGAATGAGATTAAAGAGAGATTAGAGGAAGAGGAAGATTATATTGCAACGTTCGGATGTAATAACGAATATGATAAGTACTCCGATTCAGAAATATTTAAAGCTTTCATGGTGATACAAAAAACTTTATTGTTTCTTACATCTCCACATGAAATAAATGAAATAAACGAAGCGATCAGATGCATAATAGAAGTTTGGCACACAATCGATAAACTTAACCTCCAAATTGATGTTTTAGAAGATTTATTTGCATTGTGTTTCTGTAATATACAAAACCCCGAATCACAATGGACTTACGAGACAATCAGATTTCTTCTTTTATTACTCAAAACTTGTTTGGAATATTTGTATGCGAAAAAATTTTCTGTCGCCCCCCATGAAGATAACCGAAGATTAAATTTATTAAATAAATACGTCGTGGATGCTTCTTGGAGGTTAGAATTAATAGCACAACTTAAATCTTCCCAACGTGTGATACATTATATGCTTTCGACACCGGAAACTTTAATTACGATGTGTTTGAAGAGGAAGGAATTTTATAAAGCCGAACAGGTGACTCATGTAAGTTACAATTTCATTATAGCTCGTTCCAATTGTTTTTGAGCGATTTTTTCGTAATACGTAGACGGATATGTTAATTTTATTCCTTGATCGTTTAATACACCTGGAGGATTTATCATTAAAAATTGTTTTGATTCTTCTATCGTTTTTCGGGGATTGCACACTTTTAGAAATCGGAAACAACAACAGCACCATCCTGAAATTTGATTGAAATTAATTTTTAAAAAATCTTTTTTTTGTCGTTCTAAGTACCTTTTTGACACCAGAAGGGTATGGCGATTGCGGCGTATACTAAGAACCATATCGAAATTAATTTTGCGATCCTTCGATAAAGAATTTTTGGATTTTTTATGTTCTTAATGTTTATTAGATCATTAATGAAGCACTTTATTGCTTGAAAACCTGTTAATATTAAAATATTATTGTTTATGTGTTATTATTAGCCATTTGTCATTATTTATCATCATATATTTGTTATTATTTACCTATCATTAACTATCTGTCATCATACATCAGTATCGTCCAATTATCAATATTATATAATAAACTCACCGATTCCTCTCATTTCTTCGGCAGTGCAATTTTTCACTTCCTTTGTTGTTATAAGATTTTTTATGGCATCTTTAAAATTTTCTTCTTCTTCAGTATTGGTATACTTTAAAACATTATTTGATTCTTTTTCCTTGGCAATTGTATCTTCATATTCCTTCTTAAATGTGTTGTAGTCGTACAGCGGAACATCCATGCTATCTTCTCTTTTATTATCAATTTTTGATTCGTTTATTCTTTTTTCTACCATACTTTTCACCATTTCATTCGCATAATAAACATTTGCGTTCTAAAAATATTTCGGTGTTGTGGAAATAGTTATGTTGGTAACAAAATCAATAAAGTGTTGTGGTAAAACTGAATGCAATCGCACAGATGAAAATTACAAAAGCATGATGACAGTGCACGATGATAAGGGATGCTTGATGCAATAGATGACTCATATGAATGATAAATAAATAATGTCAGATGAGTGATGACCTAATAAAATCAAAAATTACAAACAGATGGTTGCAGTTGAGTTATGACAATACATGATGACAGATGGGTAACGACAGGCAAATATTGATAAATGGGTCATAATGGATGATTGATGTTATAGATGACTATACATGAATGATATGAATGATAAATAGATGCATGATGACATATGGATGGTGTCATAATGATGATGAACATAAAAAAGTCAAACAAATAATGACAGTTGAGTGATGACAATGTATTATGACAGATAGATAGATGATAAGTAAATATTGACAAATACGTGATGGTAGATGATAAGGGATGCTTGATGTAGCAGATGACTATAGGATGACTGATATGAAGGATAAATAGATAATGTCAGATGAATGATGACTTATGTATGTGCCATAATGATGATAAAAATTACAAACAGATTATTGTAGTTGAGTAATGATGGTGTGTGGTGATAGATAATGATAGGGAAAAATTGACAAATAATTGATGATGGATGATAATGGATAATTGATGTTATAGATGAAATATATGAACGATAGATAGTCAGATGGATAATGACATATGAATGATAATATAAAAATTTACATGTAGATGGTGATAGTTGGACGATGACAATGCAAGATAAAGACAAGGATTTTCATGAAAAATTCAAATTTATTAAACAAAAAAATCATTTCAAAAATCGATTTTGGTGGAAAATGGGTGAAATATGCAGAAATGGGTTGCAATGAGTCCTAATAATGACAATAAGGATGATAGAGGTCATCTTTTCTAATATTTTAAGTATTACCTGTACTATATCTCCTTTCTCATTCACAAAACCTGCATATGCAGGATAATCACTAGCCACGAACTTCAACTCAATTCCATGCTTCACTCTTTTATCTGCTATAACACTCTTCCGGTCATCCACTTTATGAATCCCTCCGAAAAATTTTCCATCGTCATTTCCATCAACATTCCGAAACAGCTCTTCTTCATCCGATCGAAAATCTTCACCATTTCCATCGAAAACATCAGAAATAATAAAAGTCTCACTATCATTCAAATGTATTTGATAAGATGGAGGCCAAAAACTATCAACCCCGCACAAACTTAACCAAAAAAACACCAAAAACATTTCTAATGACATTTTATCTTTCAGATTTTCAACATGTTGGATTCAGAGCTTGCTATGGAAATAAAACGATCAATAAGAAATCGAGAATTGCGAAGAAATTTACAAACTGCTTTAAAAAAGCGGGAAATTCAAACGGGAAACACAATTCCTAACCTAAAAGTTGAGGATGAAAACATCAATTCGGATTTATTACTTACATTTTCAATGAATTATGAAAATTATAAGGAAATTTATGATGGAATCGAAAAAAAATTTCCGAATGAACATTTCAAGCAAGCAATCCTAACCTTAAATAATGAAATTTGTGAAGTTAAGAAGCTCCCTCTGGTGGATGTGCTAAATAATGAAAAATATGCTTTTAACCTAAAAAATTATAAGGATTACATGATGTTTTATGAAAATTTATTAATTTTAACAGATTCGTTCGAAAAGGAATTGAACAGGAAAAATGATAAATACATCGTGACGAAGAAATTTAAAAAAATAATCGATTTAATGAAAAAATCGAATAAATATCTCCGACGGATCTTTAATTATTTAAATTTATTATCATCAATGCGATTAGTGGTTGGAAATAATTCAGATCGAAATAATCGTTCATGTTTCGATTTGTTGAGGTGTACTGTGGTGGATATGTTGTCGGGATTGATTTTACAAGAAAAATCCGATCCGCAAGATTTTGAAATTTTATTCGGGAAATTACGACTTGACTTATTGTACGTCGTTTCATCGATTTTCTTTCCGAAAATTAATTTACGAACCTTGGAGGTTATGTACACAACAGAAAAACCCGGAAGGAATATTGTTAACTTTGTAAAGAACCGAAATTGGTTGCTCTCTTACATTCTCTGTCGTATTTTTGATTTAAAAGACTTTGACTTTAATGATAATCGTGTGAAATACTTAAAAAATTATCTTAACCTCAAAGAGATCGAGAATTTAAAAATTTTATTTAATAACAACGAAGTTTTAACGATTTTAAGTAATGATTATGTAAAGCGTTGTTTGCATTATTTAGATCTAAAAGAAAAAGAAGAAGAAATCAATGATTTTGAATCTGCTGAAGAATTATTTGAAGATACGATTACATCGGATGATAATTCCTTACTCATTTTACTAGATAGCATCCCGGAATCTCAGACGAGAAATAACGAGAAGTTTTCTAAATGGAAAGATCGGATTTTGAATAATTTGTTACAGGATGAGAAGAAAGTTTTACAAAATCGACATGTGGAGTCGATAAAATCGGATTCTATACGTCAATCGTTTATTTTGAATAACTTGCATTTATGGCCTGGTGAGTTTTGTGCGACCGTTTTGAGAACTGAACTCTCGAGAGGGAAGCGGGTGGAGTTCGGGAAGTGGTTGGATATTATCGAATTTTCAGAACAGGTGAGTTTTAGTTAATTGGCTGTTTGGTGTCACTAAATATTCATCCTCATTCCTACTCATTGAATCTTCATATCTCTCATCTTTATTCCTCTCCAAATTTAATGATGACACATAAATCATGGTAGTTAAATGATGAGAGATACACAAAAATCTATAGATGATGATAAATGTATAAAAATTCTAGACAGATGATAGCTAAAAACAAATAAATGACGACAAATGGAAAAATGATGCATAATGACAAGTTGACAAGAATGATGAGGGTTTACTTACATAATTGATTTTCAGGTTAAAATCATAAATAATTTTTTTTTAGGTGAAACCTTTACTGAACTATGATTCCTGGCACGAATGTTATTCAAAATGCCTCGAAGATCCCGAATTCATAATCCAAGAACTGATGAAATTTCCGAAGGTAACCTAAAAACTTGAAACGAATTAATCATTCATTTCGATTTCTTTTTAGGCGAATTTATTACTAAAATTCCTTGAATTGTTTGACATAACCTTAAAAAATTTATCAATCGAATATGCAGAATTATTATTTTTTGAACACGAACCTTTAAATGACATACAGAAATTGTTTAATTCAGGACTTCCTGAAGATATTTTAATTAATTTATGCCTGGAATTAATGGAAATTTTAAAAAATCTCGAGCAGTTACAATTCCTTTTGGATCGCCTTCGGAATACTTCGTTTGAAAATGAAGAACTTTTAAATAATATCGATATCAGTTTGAAAATTTGTCGAAATTTCAATCTAAAGGAGCAAGAACACCTTCTAAATTTAATCCGCGATCCGATTTGTATCATCGAAACGCTTTTAATGAACACGAAATTGGATAAATTAGGTTGGATCATAAAAAATGTCGCTCTCGATTCTAAACTGCACAATGCAATTTTTATAGAAAAAGTTGATGAAATCTTAAGGAATTATGCGGAGAAAAGTTTGGAGGTTAGGGTTGTGCTAACACCACATCCAAAATTATTGAAAGATAACGAATCCAAACTGATGCAATCGTTGGATTCAGTTTATGGGCCTGATAGGAATTTATTCGTTATGCCGATTAATGTGCCGAGTAAAAGCGAGTGGATCCCAAACAATGAGGTTAGGTTCATTCAATTTTTCTGGATTATTCATTTTTTTAAAGGATCTTTTTCATTTTTAGGTGTTGGAATGCATGTGTTGTCAGAATACGATATTTTCCATGTTTAATAGACGGCATCATTGTCGACGTTGTGGAAGAGTCATTTGTTTTAATTGTTCATCGAGACGAATGATCGTAAGTAAATAATTAAAATTTTTAGATTGGAAGTGACTTTGAATTGCTGAACAAAGATAAGTTTCATGATTTTTTAGGTTATGTACATTGAATTTGCGGTAATAATGTCTAATAATTTTATTTTCAGGTTGATACTTATGGTGATGTATTAGTTCGTGTATGCAAAGATTGCTACGATCAATCACACATGGGTTCAAATTCCAGTTTCACCGATAGCAATTCAACCAAATCTATTTTATATGATTATTACATTTTAACAAACGATCAGGAACATAATGAAATCGTAAGACAAGAATTTTCATATGAGCATGCACCAAGTGTATCTTTATGCTTATCAATAATGAAATTACACACAAAAACAGCATACTATCCACAGTAATTATTTTAATTACTTCCGATAAAAATTTTTGTTTACATAACCTATATTTCCAGATTCCTTTTGGAACAATGCAACAACTTATTAAAGTTAATTCAACCGTTAACACCAAATCTGCCCCTAGAAATTGATTTTATGTTGGTGATAAGGATGTTGAAGTAAGTGAGATTATGATATAATTAACCAAATTGAAGTTATGTTGTTTTTTGTTTTTTAGATCATTAGCGATAGCAGCGAAAATGCTTTCAACTGAATGTAACATACAATCTGGTGTTTTGCAAGCAGATAGATTACTTTCCCAAGCTGATCTGCTGGGGTTATTAGTTGAAAGAGCGTGTTTACATCTTTTACCTGCCTCATGTTATAACAATGGTGTCCATATTGATACCACCGTTCTTAGAAGGGTACGTGATAAATTATTAGAAACGGAACAGTGGAATTTCGCGTTGGATATTTCTACAAAAGCCGGATTGGATAGTACAAGTATGTTTGAAATTAAATTTTTTATCTGGGGATAGAAAAAAAATGGGGAAATATGTCAAAAATAGGAAATATAGGTTATGTAAAATGATCAGATTTGATGGAGTGGGATGTGAGACAGTTGTCATATATTATTTCATCTCCCTTCCACTCGTTATAACTCGAAAAATTGGAAAAAATTTGAATTTCTAATTTTTTATCATTCCATTATTTATGGAATTAAATTTTTTTTTTAGATGTATTTGCCGCGTGGGGTAAGAACTATTTAAAAGCAGGAAGTTTTAAATTAGCCCGTGAAAAATTCAGCAGATGTTTTGAAAAGAGCACCCCGTTCGATTACATGGATCATTCTTTCTCGGGCGATTTAGACGAAACTTCCAGCGTATCATACAAAAAACGATATTCATCGAAAATATCATTAACTTCCGAAACAAAACCGAAAAATTTCCTCCTCCTTACCCAAATAATACAAATTCTCGAATCGAAAATTTCAATTGGAAAAAATTCATTTAAAACAAATTTGAACGAAATCATGAAATATTCTGGCTGCGATGATAATAAAAGTGGAAATCTCGAAACATCCGCGTTGATCAAACAAAAATTGAACGCTTTGAAGAACATTTCCGCTGGGAATTATCCGGAAACAGATTTTAAAAATAAAATTGATTCGATTTATTTTAAAGAGTGTTTGTATTATTTATGTAAATACGGGAATCACCTATCTATTTTACAATTTTATTTACGGCACGGATTCTTGAATGAATCGTTGCATTACATCGTTGATAATAATGTAAGTACGGATGTGTTTGTTGAAGTTTATATGATTTCTCTTAAAAACGGTGAAATTAATGATTTACAAGAGAAACTGATCGAGATTGATCCCACCTTGGATGTATGGAAGGTCAGTACGTTTATTTTTTCTAGGCAATTCCCTTAAATTTTTTATTTTTTTTGTTTTTAGAATTATTTGGGCCAAATTTGCAGATATTTAGAGAAACAGAAATTGCTCAATTCATTATATCAACTTCAATTATTTATGGGAGATTTTGTGAGGGCCGCTATGACATGTATATGTTTCTATAAAGAGAATGCGGCTTCGTTTAAAGAATTAAAGTCGAACGAGAATTTTTTGCAACAAGCCGAGCTTCATTTGAAGCAAGAATTGGAACAGCAACAGTGGGTGGAAGTTAATGCAGGTAATATTCTTTGTGTGTAGGATTTTTTCCTTGGTGACCTTTGGAATTTCCTTGACCTTGCCCTTCAATGTCATTTTAAGGTCAAGTTCTTTTTTTCAAGTCTTTTGCTATTCAACGTTAGCTAAGTTGTTGCAATTTGACCTTATGGAGGTCGTTCAAGGTCTTATCCAAACATAAAATTTTCTATTCTATTGATTTCCCGCTTCTAAAGCAATGGTTTCCATTTGAAGAAACAAACGAACTTGACTTTGAAGTTCAAGGTCAAATTGGCCTTGAAGGTCAAGGTCAAATCTATGTCAAAATGCCAATATTTATCAACTTTGTCCATTTTTTAAAATAAAATTTTTATTGAAGTGTCTTCATATTATCAAATTAAAATTTTTTTAGTTGAAGATTTAAGTAACGGTTCGAAAGGTGGTTTTGAAGAGAAGTCCCTATCAAAACCATCCCTAGTTATGAAAATGAGCTCGAAAAATGTCGAAAGGCACATCAAAACTATCAATTTACAACTGAAAATTACAAATTTTATTGCGTCACATGAAAAAGAAAATGGAAGCGCCTTGGATTTTCTTTTGGAAAACGTATCTACAAGCGATGGTAATTACTTTCAATATTATTAACATAATAATAAATTTAAAAATATTTTTTAGATGAATGTAAATTCATTGAAATGCCAACGTTATTCGATTCACAAGATAAGAAAGTTCAACTGACTGTTATCATTTTAATATGCAGCGAAGATATCTTGGAAGGATTTAATTTGGCGAATCAGTAAGTCAAAATTTAATTTTGTTCTTCAAAAATCAATCACGATTCTGTTCAGAATATTTTTGGTTATGTCATTTCATATTTCTTCTTTTATTGTGACAGAGCAATCTCCCCAATGGGTTGTGATGCAACTCCAGT
>JAODAH020044589.1:0-19054 GCA_027574865.2 Coproporus ventriculus | reverse complement strand
TGGAAGGAAGAAAGTCACAAGAGCAAAGAGACAAACAAATAAAAACAAAAATGTCAACTTGAATACATTACAAAATGAAGAAAGCAATGAAACAATACTTAACGAAGAGACTCCAAAAAAATCTAAACCATCAAAAACAGAAAATTTATCTTTAAATGATGAAGTTGTATCTGAATCATCTTCAAGTGACAAAACAACACAAGGAAATAAGACGGCCAAAGGTAAAAAACAACCAAAAGAAGAGAAAACAATTCAAGGACTGTTTAATAATCAACTTGCAGAAAATAAAACATCAAAACCAGGAGCAGAACCTGAAACTGTAAAGGAAGTTATATCAGAATTAAAAGTTGATAAATCAGAAATAATTGCAGAACAAACAATAAAGGTACCAAATAAAGTTGCGAGTAAAAAAGGAGATAAACGAAAATCTTTTGAACAAAAACTAGAGATACCACCTAATGAAGATGTTTTGGTTGAATCGAAGAAGCGTACATCATCCAGAAGGAGTTCCTTAACGACAAAATCTAAAGATTTGAAAGTTGATATTCCTGAGAATAAAAAATCAAAAAGCGAAGAAAACTTGATACGTGCTTCAAATGATGATTCAAGAGAGAAAATTGAAACAAGCAAAGACGACAATTCAAAGATAACCGAAAGTTTAATAGAATGTTCGAGTTCGGAAGCTTCGATAGATAAATTGACAGTTCCCAAAGAAGAGATGATTAATACAATTGAATCAGAAATGTTGGTTGATGCAATTTCTGCGGTTGAAATTCAAATTCCAGAAGATTGTGAAGTAGAATTGTCAACGGGCCGAAAAAAATCTGGCGATATAAAGGAAGTGAAAGATAATGCCAAGTCACAAAAGGGTAAATTAAGAAAATCTAAACGATTAGGATTAGAAAGAAAATCATCTAAAAGTACCTCAAGAGAATTGAGCATATCTGAAGTTATTGCCGAAATTTCCAAAGATGAGGAAAATAAAGCAAAAATGGAATCAAAAGTTCTTGTTGAAACATCAAATACTGAAGAAGAATTGTCTAGTAATAAAAAAGAAGTTTCTACAAATAAATCAGCAATATTTACATCTAAAGATTGCAAAGACGTTTACATAGTTTGTGAAGATATATCCAAATCTTCGGCATTTTCCGAAATACAAGGAAGTCAAAAGATGAACAAAAATATATCGGATTCATCTAAAGGTAATCTAACACTTTCTGAAGATCAATCATCTGAAAATATTTTGAGATCATCCAATGAAATTTTAAGTTCCTCTGAAGCTGTTCCACTACCGTCGGAAAAATTATCGAGTTCATTAGAAGATAAATCCATTTTAATAGAAGAAACGTCAAAAATGGAAAATTTGACAAGTAAAAAATTGAAATCATCTGAAGAACCAAAATCTCCTGAAGATATATCTGCAATTTCCAAGGAGACATCGAAGACCTTCCAAGAAGAAAATACATCATCTAAAAAGAAACAATCCGAGAATAAATTATCAACTCCCAAAGAGAAAATTAAATCATCCAAGAATAAAATTTCATCAACTCAAAAAACAGAAGCTCCAAAAGAAGAAAATTTGATAACTAAAAATCTTCGTTCTAAAAATAAATTGAATCTACCAAAAACTTCTGCAGCTAGTTTAAATGAACCGAAAAAAATTAAACAAAAATCAGTCAGTCAAAAAAATAAAGAAAAAGAAATTGATATAAACATAATCATAATTGAAGAAAAATCAAAAGATGCTTCTTTATTACGTGAAAAGAAAACTGATGTGAATGAAGAAATAATTGAAGATTGTTCAAAAGAGTATTTAATTGAAAAGTCTGTAAAATCGGAGAATAATGTTTCGATAATGTCAAAAAATCTACAAGATGTTACTGAAATTCAACCCAAAGTTTTTGAAGAAATCTTAATTTCTCCTGAAGATTTATCTATTAGTGAAAATTTGGAAACGTTACAACCAGAATCGAAGGCGGAGCCTAGTACCAGTAAAAATAAAAAATTAAAATTAAAAGAAACAGAAAGTTTAAATAGTACCAAGAAATTGGAAAGGCAAATTGGACCATCACAACCAGATTTACCTGATAAAATACTTAACCCAAAAAATACAATAAAGGAGTTAAAGCCAAATGCTTCAAAGGCATTCAAAGAAGAAGATCCTAAAATGAAAATATCCCAAGAAAAAGTTTTGGAAGAAGTTCCAACGCCTTTGTTTGAGCTAGAAAAATCTGCAAAAGAAAGAAGAAAGGTGAAGAAAGATAATTCACAAACTTCCATTCAAGATGTAAATGTTGTACAAGAAATGAAGAAATCTCTACCCAAAGGAAAGGACAAAACGAAGGAGATCAAAAACGAAAATGATTCTATAGATATAAAAGTATCAAATATTGATACAAACAAGTCAGAGAAGAAATTACAGATTAAAGATGATTTGGTAGATAAATCTTCTGCAATGCCTGATGGAAAAAGAGAAAATGAAGATAAGAAAACAGTTAAATCAAAAATTAACGAGAAAGAAGATCCACCATGTGTTAAAGAAGACAATTCAAATAAAGAACAAAATAAAGTTTCCGCTGAAATTATAGCAGAAGAAAAATTAGAAAGAAGTATCAAGTCGGCCAATTCAGAAATAAACATAATAGAAAACATAATAATTAAAGCAAGTGCAGTAGACAATTCAAGTGAAAAACAAAATAAAGTTTCTGAAGAAAATAAAGCAAAATTAGAAGAAAGAGATAAGATAGTTCAACCGCAGCTTAATAAAAAACAAATTTTAGTAACTGAAGAAAGTGCAACAGCAATCATAGAAGATAAATCAATTAAAAATGAGAATAAAGGTTCTTCTAAAAAGAATGGAAAGAACAATGATGAGCTAGAAAAGAAAAAATCGGGAGAAACTGGTAAGAAACTCAAATCAAAGGTCACTAGTGAAAGGAATTTAGCAATTGAAGAAAGCTCAACGAAATTTAAAGTCGGTAAAGAACAAAATAAAAATGTTTCCGAAATTATTCTAAATAATGTTAAAGTGGAGGAACCGAAATTAGAAGAAAGTAACAAGACAGTTAAATCGAAGAAAGGAATTTTAGAAGAAATAGAAAAACAAAATAAACTTTCTAAAAACAGTAAACCAAATAATGATGAATCAACCAATTTGAAATTAGAAGAAAGTATAGCAGACAAAAGAAAAGATTTAGAGACTAACGAAAGTCCAGCCGCAATCATTGAAGACAATTTAAATAAAAATGCAAATATAATTTCTGCAGAAATTGTGTTAAATAACGTTGAAACAGAAAAACCTAAATTGGAAGAAAGTAACAAGACACTCAAACCCCAAACTAACAAAAATGGAGTTTTAGAAACTAAAGAATGTGCAACAGAAATCATGGAAGTCAATTCAACAAAAAAGCAAAATAAATCCTCTAAAACAATTGGAACGAATATCGCTGAACCGATTAAACTGAAAATAGAAGAAAATAATAAGAAGCTGAAATCAAAGGATAGCAAATCAAGGAATTTGGAAAATGCAGAAAGTCCTAAAGAAATTGTTGAAAACATTTCAATTAAACAAAACAAAGATTCCAAGGACATTGAGCATTTAGATGCGACAAATAAGACAAAATTAGAAGAAAATAAGAAGATTACTAAAAAGGCAGTTTCAAAATCTAAAGAAACTGTTAAGGAACCAGAGATTAGTCCACTAGTAAACAAAAAGGAAATTTTAGAAACTAAAGAAAGTCCAGCTGAAATCAAAGAAGTCAATTCAACAAAGACCCAAGATACTAAAGAAATTAATAATTTAATTGAAGAAAATAAGAAGGCAGTTACGTCAAACATTAACAGAGAAGAAGTTTTAGAAAGTGTAGCAAGTAACAAAGAGGAGAATTCAAATAAAAAACAAAGTGAAGTAAATAATGATGAAGTTGGTAAGATAATATTAGAAGAAAATAAGAAGATTAACAAAAAAGTAGTTTTAAAATCTAAAGAAACTGGTACAGAACTCAAAGAAGGAAATTTAAATAAAAAACATAAAGTTCCCGAAAAAATTGGAGCAAACAATGATGAACTAGACAAGATAAAACTAGCAGAATCAAAGTTTACCAAAACGGAAAATTCAGAAACTAAAGAAAGTGTAGCACAAATTGAAGAAGACATATCAAGCAAAAAAGAAAATGAAAATTCCTTAAAATTTGGGCTAAAAACTGATTCTGAAGGAATTGCATGTAAACATGAAGCTAATGAAACAAAATCAGAAGAAATTAAAAAGAGTGATAAATCACAGGTTAATAAAAAGAAAGTAGCAGAAACTAAAGAAAGTCCATCGGAAATCAAAGACGACAGTCCAAAGAAAATACAAAATAAGGACTCTGAAAAAGTCGAAAATTTAGACGAAGCAAAATTAGAAGAAAATAACAAGAGAAACAAATCGCAGGTTAACAAAAAAGGAGATACAAACTCTAAAGAAAGTGCAATGGAAATTATAAAAGAAAATATAATTCAAAAACAAAATAAAGTTCCTGGAAAAAATGATGAATCTAGCAAGGAAGAAAATATCAAGACAGTCGATTTGAAGGTTATAAAAACAGAAGATTTAAAAACAAAAGAAAAAATAGCAGAAAACAAAGCTGGACCTGTAGAATTCAAAACGGTGCAAGATGAAGTCCAAAAAGATGAAAACAGAGAAGCGGTGTCTGCCATAAATAAAAAAGCAAAAAAGACAAGTTCGGAGAGAAAAGAAGAAACATCGAAAAATGAATCAAAAGAAGTTAAAACAAAAAGTTTAGATGATATGATGAGTTTTGTTTCTCCAAGCAGAAAGATCAAGGAAGATTTTAAAAATCTTTCCAAAGAAGCATCAAAAATTGTTGGAGATGAATCAAAAGAAGAAAAAAATTCATCTGTTAAATCTACTCCATCAATTCCCAGAAGTAAGTCTAAAGGTTCAAGGGATTATATAAAATCCGATGCTACAAAAAATAAAATTGTAACAACAGAAGAAATTGTAAGTGGAAATGAAAGTTCTAAAAATGCAGCTGAACCTATTAAAGAAGTGATGTCTAAAGAAATTGCAGAAAAGGTAATAATTTCTCCTCAAATTAAAGCGCAAGAGCAAACTGAAGCCAATTCAAAAGAAAAGTCCATACCAAATGAGAGAAAACAGAAGAAATATGGAAATAAAAACACAAAAATCATTGTAAATGAAATAAATGAAGAAAATACATTATCTTTTGAAATTACGTTAAGCCCAGAAGAGAAAACTCGAACACCATCAAAAAGGAAATTAAAAGAAGAACCAAAAGAATTATCTAAAACAAAGAAAGCTAAAGTCGAAACAAATTCAACTTCTAAATCTAAAGGTAAGTGGAAATAGTTGGATATGTTAAAAATTAATTTTGATCGAATTTCAGATAAATCTACGCCTGTTGAAAATGCTATGCCATTTTTGGAACCTTACAATGCTCATGAAGATAACAGAAGTACGTCAGATGACATGCCAGAAATATCAAAAGAATTGCATGAATCCAAACATTTTCATTTAGCAAAATGTATTAGTGAGTTATCTGAGAAACTTGGATCTTCTATAACTAAAGACGTTGTGGTAGACAGATTTGAAATCCAAAATAAAGATACCAAAAAAATTGGACATTTAGATGAAAGAAAATTAGAAGAAAAATCACAAATAAATAAAAAAGGAGTTCTAGAAACTAAAGAACAGGCAACAGAAATCAAGGAAATCAATTTAATTCAAAAACAAAAGAAAAAATCTGAAGATATTATATATTTAAATGCAAAATTAGAAGAAAACAAGAAGAAAAACAACAAAGGCATTTCAGTAACTAAAGAAGAAAGAAGTTTAGATGTATCGAGTAAGCCAAAATTAGAAGAAACTAGCAAAAGAAACAAATCGGATGTAATTAAAAGGGGGGTTTTAGAAATTAGAGAGAATGAAGAAGATAGTACAAATAAAAAGCGAAAGAGAGCTACCGATCAGATTAATGAAAAACACCGCGCTATCGATGACATTTTTAAACAATACATGAGTCCTAAACAAGAAACTGAAAGTAGTTCTCAAAAGGAAATATTAGAAAATTCAAATGCTAACAGTAGTAAATTTGAAATTTCTAAACCTAAAAATAAACAAAATGATAAGGAAAAAACAGATATTTTGAAGTCGACAAAGGAAAATTCTTTTGCTTCACCAATTCCATTGTTACAATCCGATGCTTCATCAACACGTAACTTAAAAAAGTGTCCAGAAAAAGAAACTAATATAGAATCAGTGATTCTTCAGCTTGGAAATATGTCAAAAGTGTTAAAAACTGAAAGTACCGTGAACCTTCAACCTGTTGAGGTTATTAAAATGCCTGAAAAAATTTTGGAACGACCAAAACCAAATATTCCAGAAGTTGTCAGAATGATAACTAATGATTTTGATGATGATCTAAGTAACCCAGATAGCATAACAACTGATCCAAAATTGGAATCTAAAGAAGTTGATAAACAACCAAACGCAATTGTTGAAATGATACCGCAATATCACGAATTAACTTCCCAAATTGAACTTTCTAAAAATATTTCGCATGTTGAAAATAACCATCCGACTACTGAAAACAATCAGGTTCCACATAACTCCAATGTGATTCCTATGGATAAAGTTGAAACAGATGTTATTGTACCAATAGCTAGTGCATGTAATTATCCGAGTACAAATGAAGCACAATCTCTCACCGATGGTATTGGTAAGTTCAATTTTATTTTTCTAGTAAATTAACCTCAAATTTAATGGGGTTATAGTTAATTTCTTTATCTAAAAAGTGGTAGAAATGATACATTCAGTAGAAAAGTATCATTATATCAAAATTAACCCAAAAAATTGATTTGATTAACTAAATGTTGATGGTCCTATTAATTTATATACTTAACCTCAAAATTTATTAGGCTCTCATTAAATATATTAAAAATAATATTTATCTTCATCTAAATGTTGAAAAAACAATTTTATTTTAGGTGGTCCTTTCATGAACAGTGAAGTTGAAGAACACAATCTAAAAAAATTTGAAGAAAAGATTCAAAAAGATACAATAGATACATCTCCAGAAACTTTTGCTTATTCTGAACAAGAAAGTACACTTTGCTTTCCTTTCATTGTACCTGATGGAAACCTTACAGATGACTGCTGCTTAATTCCTCCAAACACATCCGAAAACATGTTTATACCAAGCATTATTTGCAAAATAGAAAAAGATACTGAAGAATCCGGATTAGAAGATTCTATAGATTCCCAATTAGAAGAATCTAAAGAAGAATTTGTTGACACACAAATGGAAGAACCTAAAGAATATGATGAATACATTACTGAAATTATGAGTCTCCAATCTAAAGAACCTAAAGGATTTGATAAATACATTACTGAAATTATGAGCGAAGAGGTTCCTCATGAAATTCTACAAGGGGAGGTCAACGCTCAAAAAGATTTGAATGATGCAAATCTTTTAACCGGGATATTGAACCTTTTCAATAATGACAAATCGGAAGAATTTCTTTCAAATATTGAAGTTCCGAATAATATATCACAAGAAGAAATTATAGCAGAAGAAGATTCTAATTTAAATCAAGATGAAGAAACGTGTGCGTTTTCTTTAACAGACAATCAAAATGTCAAGGGATCTCCTACTGAACAGAATAATTTAAATTTTATTGGTACTGAACTGACTTTAGATTCTCATAACTCGCAAAATGTAGAAGATTCAATGCAAGAAGAATTACTCAAAAATAAAATCGATACTGATAATTATTTAACAATAGAAAACATCGTTGCAAGTTCATTACAATCGAAAATTGATACTGATAATAATTTAGCAATAGAATGCATCATTGCAAATTCATCGCAATCTAATTCAGATGGAACAAATTCCTTTCCATTGGATAACTTTGGATTTGAAATTAAATCTATCGATTTACAAGAGATAGAATCTTCTTGGACTCATGAAAACATTCCTAAACATACATCTGGTTTTAATGACAGTATGAGTAAAATTGTACCCATTTCTATAGGGAGCATATTTCCTGCACAACCATCCAACGATATTTTACAAACTCCCCGAACAATTCCTGCGGCATTAGAAGATGTTGAACTAAATTTAAATAATGAAAACACCCAATCTAAAGAAGAAGAAATAAAGAAAGGGAAAAGCAATTTGAAAACCTCACAGCAATCGAAGAATGTAAAGAGTAAGCCAAATGAACAGAATTCACAAGAGAAGAAAAATATTGCAGGTCTCTCAAAAACTAGTCTTTCAAAACCTGATCAAAGTCCCACGAAAAGCAACTCAAATTCTCCAAAAATTGGTCAAAGTCCCTCTCAAATCGGTCAAAGTTCTCAAAGCTCCTCACCTGATGTAATGATGTTGAGAAGACTGCCTCGAATGAAAGTACGAGCTCCAGAGAGAAAACCTGACTTTAACAATACCAACACCACTCCAACTAATTCTTCGACTGAAAGCGAGTCAGAAGAAAAATATAAGAGAAAATCTAATCGAAGAACAACGGATAATCAGAATAACAAAAATTTTATTTTTTTCGAAGATAAAAATTTAAAACACGATTTCCTACAAAATTTAAATGAAATTGATGTCGCAAATATGAAGAAAGAATCTTTTGATCCGAAAGTCACAATGAAAAAGGAAGTGCAAAACCAAGCCGAAAAGTATAAAACCAATTCAATGAAGATAGTTAAACCAGACGCACCCGATGTTCCCTACAGTTCTTCATCTGCTAAACAGAATTTGAATCAACATAAAACTGGCTTCAATAATATTAATATTACTTCATCAAATTCTTCAACTGAAAGAAATTCAGAAGAAAAATCTAATAGAAACACAATGGATCATCAAACCAACCAAAATTTTGTTCTTTTTGAAAATAAGAATTTAAAACACGATTTCCTACAAAATTTGAATGAAATTGATGTCGTAAATATGAAGAAAGAATCTTTTGATACGAAAGTCACAATGAAAAAGGAAGTGCAAAACCGAGACGAAAGATATAAAACTAATTCAATCAAGAATGTCAAACCAGATGCACCCGAGGTTCCCTACAGTTCTTCATCTGCTAAAAAGAATTTGAATCAACATAAAACTGCCTTCAATAACATAAACGTTACTTCATCAAATTCTTCGACTGAAAGAAATTCACAAGAAATACATAAACAAAAATCTAACAGAAACACAATGGATCATCAGAGCAACCAAAATTTTGTTCTTTTCGAAAATAAAGATTTAAAACATGTTTTCATTCAAAATTTGAACAAAGTTACAAATATAAAGAAAGATCGTTATGATTTGAAAAACACAATCGTGCAAAACCCCAATGATAAGTACGAAAGTAATTCAATGAAAAGAACTAAATCAGAATCATCTAATTCTCCATGCAGTTCTTCATCTGCCAAAAGAAATTTCCATCAACATAAAACCGATTCTGAATCAACTGATGAATTTGAAATTAATAAAAGAACTGAAAAACAAGATCAAAAACAAAGTTCGAGTTCGGTTAAAACCAGTAAAGAAAACACCAAAAGTTCTTCTAAACAAAATGAAAAAGGTGATAAAACAAGTCGTGGAAAAAATAAACATAGTGAAATAATAAAAGAACAGCAAAGTAATTCATCAAGTAACAATGATTTAGATGAATTCGATAAAATGTGCAAGCAAGATGTTAGTGAACTACCAATCATTGAAAATGGGTTGCTTAAACGTTCTAAAGAAGAAAAAGTGAAGAAAAGTCAAATTGAAGAGAGCAATAGGCATGAGAACCGCAGATCAGGTAAAGTGATTTAATTTCCTTGTTTTACATATAAAAAGTGTCTTATTGGGAAAGATATTTTAGGTTAAAATGTCAACATTTTTTCATTGGTGTTATTTTGCAACACTTTTATCGTTGTCTACAATTTTAGATTCTTTTCCTGTAAATTCATTGTAAAAAAAGTTATTCTAAAAATTTTGTGCTCGGGAATGTTTAACACTTGCACTACTATTTACTGATTATTTATTACAGATCCACATAAGAAACGATCCCATGAATTTGTTGATACAACAAAATACGATTCAAGAGCAAGCACTAGAACTTCACGAAAAAGTAGTAAAACATATGAAAAATCAGATGATGACAAGAAGTCATCTACGAAACATAAAGTTGGTTATTCAAATAAAGGAAATTCTCCGAAAATTATTGATTTGGGAAAGGTTACTCCAAAATTGTATGAAAAAGAAGAAGGAAGACACAGAAAGCGTACTGCTTCAGCGGCTTCTTTGGAACAACAAAAAGACGATGGAGATAGTTCAGGTAATTTAAAAACCACTAAATTTTAAAAGATTTTAATAACATATTATTGCAGATAATAATAAACGTATTTGTATTGACAAAGATAATGAGGTATCAAAACCAACTGCTAAGGTAGTACCAACTCCCCGACCTCAAAATGTAGGACAATACCGTAGTTCAAGTAATTATTTCTCTCAACCTATTGAAAACCAACGAGAACGCATTCGGAGACAAGATAATTTCCAACCATATTCAAACCAAGAACAATCTGATCGGAGACGAAGCAATGTATCTCGAGATGATATGGATCCATGGCGACCACCTCTTTACTTCAGGGATATGCCAATTAGATGTATCAATATAGGAACTTTTCCCTACAGTAGTAGAGGTATAATACACGAACAACATCGTTTTAACGAACATTCTCGTCAATCTCCAGAACAATTTTCTCGTAAGTTTAAAAGGAAAAGTAAAATTGGTAACAAATTAATCTTTTACGGAAATTTCAGATCAAAGTTTTTCATCGGATTCAAATTCGGATCCATCAATGCAATATATAGAAGGAATCGAACATTTACTTCCTCCCCCGCCAGTTAGTTTTAGTAGTCCTCGAAGGGTAAGTTATCCTAAAATCATTTCTAAAAATTAAACTCATTTATATTAACGATTTGGATTCTTATTAGGTTTATAACACAAATTCGTCTCCGAAAAGAAAATGTTGAGTGAAAGAGGACGGCAACTTAACAATTGTTACAATTAACATATTTTTATATTTAGCTAACACTATTTTTGAAAAGCGCATCAATCAATTAACGCTATTCATTTCATAGAAATTATTTATAATTACCATCTTCTTTTTTTCGTTCTAGAGTGTTGATACATCCAAGCGGACAAGTCAAAATTAATTTTATGTACATATACATTTACTTTTTACGAAAGTAACCACAATTACTTTTTTTTGGTTATATAATTTATGTATTTATAAGTTGTAAAAAATATTTTAATTATGTATATATTTAATTTGTAATTAAGCCAACTTAATAAAAAAATGTATAAGAAATTTGGATTAGAAATATTCATATTTCAAATTGAATTTGTTTTGTTTTTTATTTTTGTGAAACTTACAAAAAATTCAAAATTTCTTCTACTGTTCTAAGCGTTTTGTTATGAAATTTGTATATTAAATGTATTTAGTGTTAAATTAGATATTCTACTAATGTTATGTTTCTCAATCGTCGAAAAATAGCGGGTAATTTAAACAAGCAAATCTAGAAAGTCGACCACATACAACATTTGATATTATTGACCCCATCAGAACAAGTCCGAGGGATGTGTAACGTGCATGATTGCACATGGCTCTATAACACTGGAGAGGGAAAAAAAGGTGATCGTTTTTTTTTTGAGATTTTCTAATTTTTTATTGAGGGGGCAGGTTCACTTTGCACCGGCCTTCTCAAATGTTCAGGCTGGCTCTAACACATATGTCACATGATTTGGCAATTATCTCTCTTTCTTATAGTTGCATCTCTCTTTAAATCCATCCATTCAAATAATAAGATCCATGGCCAGTCATGAAAAATCAACAATTAAATTTCATTTTAAATAATTTATTTGAATAAATGTGCACAAAGTAGTGAATGTAATATGTACAACTCATTAATAACAACATTGTGCTTTAAAAAAGTTCGTGCAGAGTGCTCACTTACTAAAATTACATTCCTCTTAATAAATTGCTTTGTATAAAAAATTTGTGATCACTCTTTGAGTTGGTAATTTCGTTTATATAAAAAAAAGCCATATTCGTTTGCTAAAGTTTTAAATAATGTACATAACCTCCAAATTTAATTTCTCAAATTTGCTTTCTAATAAAACAATATTTTATTTAACTTTCAAATGTTAATCTACTGATAATTTATCCATAAATTTAAAGTGAAAGACTGACTTATTACTTTGATAAAAAAAACTTTGATTTATAACCATTTGCCCAGCAGCAAATTATAACCTTAAATATTATAAAACGAGTCTAAAGGGCAGGTTCTATGACCACATACTAAAGTAAAGTGACCAGATTTTATTAGAATAGAAAGTGGGACATTCACCTAAACAAAGTGATGACATGAAAAGCGATAAAGGTGCAGAGAAATCTTCACATTCACGCCATGCAAATTAATAAATTTTAAAATTACGGGGAATATCTGGTAAGACATTTTAATCATTTTGATTCAGATTTAGGTTTCTAACATATAAACATTGATTCCAATAGAATTTATTCCTCTCAAAATAAACAAATATTTATTTTGATAACGTACATGAATAACTTAAGATTCATCCAAAACAGAAAATTTATTTGTAGCGGTGCTAATATTATTTTCGGATCCATCACTTTCGTCGTCTTCAGAATCATTATCCATATCGGCTCCTGTAGCAGTTTCTTCATCTCCTGATGTATCAGAAAAACCTTCTATTCGGATATCATTGTTTTCACTTTCATCTGTTATTGCTTTTATCCACTTTACTATTTCAATATCCAAGTGATTTTCCCATTCACCTAAATTTAATTAATATATAATCTTAAGATGTATTACGAAATATGAACGGATGTAACTTACTTCTTTTATAATTTGGTGGAGTTAAGCATAAACAAATTTTTCCATCCAATGCCATTCGAAGTAAACTATTTGCTGCTCTGTACGAATCCAATCTAGCTGCTTTAGCAGTGGTAAAACCCCGCTTCTTTGCCCAACCATCGCACACATCCATAGCTGACCAAGTATCATCACCCTCAGGATGATTGATACGTAATAATTTTGGTAAGTCTAATCTTTCGCCTAATATTAAAAAAAAATAATTAAATATTTTTGAGGTTATGTTGCTTGGCATATTCACCTAAATATTTCACAATTGTAAATGGTTCTCTCAATTGTGCAATAGGAAAGCTCCCCATTAAAACTTGCAACTCCTTTGGTACATTTGAAGGAAATACAAGTCCAGGACAATCACACAAACGTACAGTAGGTGTTAAAAAAATCGTCTGAAAGTGTTTGGTGTGTCCGGGTGTTTTCGAAACGCTCACTACTTTTTTACCCATAATTGCATTCATTAAACTCGATTTTCCAACATTCGGTTGTCCAATACACCCAATAGTGAGAATACCATTTTTAAATTTTACATGTTCATAGTAAGTTGTATCGTTTTTAGCGTCGATCGTTTCACCAATTTCAATTCGATCATCTTCTAAATCTAAGGACGATTCTTCTTTGATTTTTTGCTCCCATGAAGATAAATCAACTTCATCACCAACGATTTCTTTACAAGCGTCGTGTATAAGTTTCGTTCCTTCTGCTGCCATGCGAATACGACCTTTTCGTCGACGTATTTGCAGACCTACAAAAAAAAAATTTATTGAAAGTAATGCATACCATTTTGATATTTTCCCTCACAGTGGAGTTCCGTGATATCAAATTGTATGTATTTATGGTCTTTCTCTATATATTACAACTTTTTCTATTGGAGGGATGGATAAATAGGTAAAATTGTTAAATAATTAAAGAAATAGTTGTAAAATAAAAACAAGGGAAGGATACAAGGTTATTTTATGTTTTCATAAAGATACCTACCTGCTTTATCCGAACGTTGCCCCATTAAATTATAGGACGGCAATGTTGTAAACATCAAAACTTTCATATCAGGATATTTACTAAGAAAATAATGCCTCCAAGCAACCACTAACGCATTCGGACAAAGATCGATCTTATTTAAAATCACAATCATACTTTTCTTCAAAACAATCGTAACATAATCATATAATGAAGGTGGAAACATCAACGCCTTAAAAAAATATATGAAAATCGGAGAGAACACACAAAATAAACAAACCATACCGGATATCTAATATCAACAATAACTAGAATGACATCGGACATCTCGAGTACCCTCCAAAACTGCCTCCAAGTTTCCAAATTTAATTCGAAATAACTCAAATTTTTACGTCCAATTTCAGTATCCAATTTATTTAAGTATTCACAAAAATATCGGTTCTCTCTAGCATCTAAAGCATCTTTGGACATATCAAATGACCATTCGGGACGTTTCGGAAAATCAAATTGTTCTGAAAAATATTTGCTCACATCGATCTCCAAAGCTTTTTCGTCTAATTTCTGCATGGTATGCCTCGCCAATTCTTTCCTTTCACGTATTTCTACATCAGTCTCACGGTAAAAATGTAAAGCATATCGATTTGTGTTCCGTCCACTTTTACTCGGTTGATAATTAAGTTTTTGTATGTTATCACTTTCTGAGGATTCATCATCGCTATGGACTTTAAGTAAAACTTTACTTCTGGAATGATCTGAAAATGAAAGGTTTATCAAAGAAATCTTTGGATCGGTTTTTGACTTACTCGTGTAATGCTTTCCTTGTTTTTTAGCTTTTAGTTGTTCTTTCTTCGCTTTACCACTGAAAGGAGTTTTTCTTCTACCTTGGGGCATTTTGAGTTAAAAGCTATTAAAAGTTTATGATTCTCAAACGGCTGTCAAAAAATTTTTTTAAAGCTCTTTTATTACCTATCCTTCTCTAAAATTACATTTTCTTTTTTTTTCTGAATATGCAACTCTGTTAACAACTAAAATTCACTTTTGAAGCTTTTAAATATTTAAACTTGCGGAAGGTGTTAAATTTATCCTTGAGGTGTTTAATTTGAATTTTTGTATGTAAAAAATGATTTTATGTTATTCACATTGTGTTAGTATTCGATTTTAATTGTACAGAAAAGGTATGCAACCAAAGGTACTTAAGAATGTTTTTAGTTTTATATCATAGATGGCGGTGTTTGTGCTATTTTCTTTGCTATGGATATGCCCGATTTGCGTTTGCGCAGTACAGAAAAAAATGCAGACACATCAAGATTATAAATCCTGCGGGTATCTTACGAATTTGTATAGAAAAAAGGGGCTGACTATACGCGTAAAATAATAAAATCAATTACAAGTAAGTACGAACGGGAAATTTATATAACGAAATTGCAAAAAAAAATTTGTTAAACATTTGGTATAAATTTTTTTTTGAAAGCCGACTGCGACGCATCTAGGAAAATTGATTTTATAGGGGAACTCGCGCGCGCACGTTTTATCTGCGTATAACCAAGGAAAATTGAGGTAAATTCAAATCAAAATTGTAAGAAAATTATTATAAAATGCATGAATTTCCTTGCAATTTTGTCTCGATGCCAAAAATTATTTTAAATGTCATTGTGTCATGTGCTAAAATTGTTCCAGGTATATTTAACTGGAAATTTGAATTGTGCTGGTTTGAATTTCCTACGATTTTAACTCTATTTTATAGAGCTGATATCTCTTCATGCGTTCTGGTAAAATAATTAAAAAGGTACGTAAAAAAATTTGAATTTTTATTACTTATGTACATGCGAAAGTTTCTACCTGTCATCAATTGATTTTAACATGTCTTTATTAATTAATTAATCACTTTATTTCTATAATTTGGTCTTTTAACTAGATTTGGAATGAAATTTTACATATATCACCAAGAAAAATTATTAAATAGTTTAATGATTTTTTTTTTTGCAGATAAAATGAAGCTGAATATATCATACCCTGCAACAGGTTGCCAGAAATTATTTGAAATCGTCGATGATCATAAGGTGCGCATATTTTTTGATAAGCGTATGGGATCTGAAGTCGCAGCAGATCCCCTGGGAGATGATTGGAAGGGTTATATATTTAAAATCACCGGTGGTAATGATAAACAAGGTTTCCCAATGAAACAAGGTGTATTAACAACTGGTCGAGTCCGTTTACTATTAAGTAAAGGTCATTCATGTTATCGTCCACGTCGAGATGGTGAACGTAGACGAAAATCAGTCCGTGGATGCATCGTCGATGCAAACTTAAGTGTTTTATCTTTAGTAATCGTTCGTAAAGGAGATAAAGACATTCCGGGATTAACAGACACTAGTATTCCCCGTAGATTAGGCCCTAAACGAGCCAATAAAATTCGTAAATTATTTAATTTAACGAAACAAGATGATGTGCGTCAATACGTTGTAAAACGTCCTTTAGAACAAAAAGAAGGGAATAAACAGCGTTTTAAAGCTCCAAAAATCCAACGTTTGATCACTCCTCAAGTTTTACAGAGGAAACGTCATCGTTTAGCTTTGAAAAAGAAACGTTGTTTAGAACGTAAAGAAAAAGCGAATGCATACAAAAAATTGCTAGCACAAAGACATAAGGAGACAAAGCAGAGACGAGAAGAATTAAAACGTCGCAGATCTGCAAGTCTCCGCGAAAGCAAGACAAGTGTGGAAAGTGCTTAAGTAATTTTAGTACACTTTAGTGATTTATTCCATTTTTAGATTTATACTTGATTGTTTTTTTATACAAGTAAATTCTAGTCGTGTTTGTGTACTTTCACCTGCTTGTTAATACTCGAAATTCAATCATTTGCAATTTTTTTATGTGATAAATTATTGCAAAATGTATTATTCGTTATTTTTAGTTATATTAAAGTAAATTTAGCTCAACATTTTAATTCTTAATGTATTGTAATGTTTTCTTGGATTTTGAAAAATAAATATGTAATTTTCAAATAATTTCTTATCATATCAATGGAAGATATCTGACATTATTCAGACGAACTTCTACTAGTAATCAAAGATCATTCATTTTCCAATTTGTGTCACATGGTTGGATATAGGGTCCCCTTTTGTACTTACAGGAATAAGAGAGTCGACCAGTGAATCGGTTCTTGCGGGTGCAAAGAAGATATTGCGTGTGCCAGGGTAGATATGTGAAAAGAACGTATGTCGAAGTGTGAAAGCAAAAAATATTAGATGATTGGCAATCAAGAGAGGTGGTAATGACCTTTTGACTGAAACTCATTGTTGGTCGATGGGTGGGTTGAAGCTACGGTGAGGTGAAGAACTACCAAACGTAGATGTTGACTGGCCACGGTTGTTCCAGACGGTCCCACATAGAACGAAACTGTACGACACTGACAAGTAGATGAAGATCTAGGAGGAGTATACCTAAGGTATTTATTTCATGCAATTCCATATAAAAAAAATAAAATTGTTCGAGTTGATATTTTACTGTTTTAAGGAAGAGAAGGATTTATAAGGATAACACACGATACTCATTTTTTTATAGTATATTTTTTTAATTAAATTTTTTCTTTAAATACACTTAAAACAGTACAATAATTAACTTTGAGTTTAACATATACTGCTAAAAATCGTAGCGCATATTACTTTTTTAAGCTAATCTCATCTCATTTATCATTCTTGCATGATATATAATTTTTATTTTAATTCTCTCCTTTCATAACTCAATAAATAAGTACGACTAAATAACAAAATATATATAATACTAGCGAATAGTACATTTAAAAATCACGAAATGTATCAAGATAATAATATTATGGTTACAATGTAAAAAAGACCTTTTACATTTTTTTTTCTTTTGATTGGTTGAATGAGGATGGGAAGGGGATTCATAGGAAGATATTTGAAAGGGTTGGGAATGAAAATAATTCTATTTACACTTCGCCCTGCATGCAATGCATTGTCGATTCTTGTGACAGATCGTCCATAGAATCTGAAACAAAAAGAATGAAAAAATATTAAGAAATAAATCTTTTTGGGTGTATTTTTATTCTTGAGCATAACTTTCAATTTACATTAAACCTATTATATTTGCGACGGCCCTGTTAACAACTAACATATCGCTAAATATATGACCAAAGTCGGTCCAAGGGATGTGCAATGTGTGCGTTTGCACACTGCCCCGGGCAAATGATAAAGATGGGCACACCTACTATATATTGAGCAAAAAATATGTTACGAAGTTTGATGGGTAGATTTTTGCAACTTACCGGGAGGTCCGAATAATGGTGATTTGTTATTATTTGCTTGCTGTTGGAAGGAATATGTTAGGTGAAGATTTATATGCCTTCCAAATGAATTCTCGTCACGTGTATTGTGCACTGTAAAAAAAAAAAAATTTAAATCATTTTATTATAAAAGAGGTTAATACTTTTTAAAGATATATTGATATTATTGCACTTATAATTATTCTTATCATTTTTCCCACACAGACAGATGTAAATTTATAACAATGTCAAAATACAAACTTACTTTGCGTTTTGACTTTGCCCGTGTGCATGTGTTTTTTTTGGCGCGCCCTCGAATTCTGAAACCAAACTTGCGTAACACGCTTGCTCAAACCGGTGATCTGAGCAATTCTCTCAAGATCCTGCCCATCCGGATTCGAATCGAGTTGAAAGTTCGCTTGCAGTACCTGTAATTGCTCTTCTGTAAATGTTGTTCGTACGCGTTTTGCTTTATTTTTGTGATAACCTTCAGCGTCACAGCCATCTACAAAAATACAACAACAATTTCATAAAACACTAAAATTAACTTATCACTTAAATAGTGAAAAATAAATCACGTTAATAATTTTAAAAAAATTATTTAATGCGTCAGGAGTTCTTTTTTTGTATAATGACTAAATAGTCAGTAAGTGAATTTGAATCTTACCGTCAGAAGAAGTTGTACCACCATCAAGTGTTTCCAAATAATGCGCTTTGCAAAGTACTCGATCTTCGTGCAGGGCAAATTCTTCACCGGTAGAAAGTTGTCTGTGACATGCGGCACACGCAAAACATGCCAAATGATAAACGTGATCTCTAGCTTTCCTCACCCAATCACTTGACGAAATTCCTC
>JAODAH020044553.1:0-10406 GCA_027574865.2 Coproporus ventriculus | reverse complement strand
TTTAGGATAGGGAAGGATAGCTTAAGCCCAATTTACATCAAATATCCTATGTAAACAAATAGAAGTACCTACCATATTTTCTAGTGTTATGTACAATCTTAAGCCTTTCTACAAAATTGTTTCAGTTGAAGTAATAGTATAACAAATCAATAAATTGTCTTGCCTTGAAAAACTTAAACTTACAGCAAAATTTTGGAATTATTGAAGAACTTTACGCAAATATTGTTTCTTGTACTTGCCTCCTAAGAAATGTATAAGACAATACGTTCATTTGTATTAAGAATTACTCTTTCCTCTATTTCTATGTACATGAAAATCTTTATAATATGTTACCAAAGTTAAAAAAATTTATCGTAATTTCCATAAGATATTTTTCATTTACTAAAAATATATTTGCAGTGCTATCTATACAAATAGAATTATACTAGGTAATACTTCTAAGGCCATGCCGTCAAGGTCACCCAAAAAAATTTTTAATGGAACCACCCAAATTCTACATCCAAAAGCTCCTAGGTCCCCAAGCCCTCAGTGACGTTTAAATGCCTCCTCAAGGTGAAATAGGAAAAAGGTGCTCATTTTAAAGTGAAGGAGCAGAAATGGCTGTGGTTTTGAGGCTTTTTAGAGGAACAATTGGCAGTTTTACAGCAAAGTCAATCTTTGCAAATTTCATCCGAACTCACCCCGGCTGAGCTTATATAGAATCATTAGTACAGCAGAAATGAAATAAATATTTTAGGTTAAATACTTAAATGGATAGTCTACTTCAGAAAAATAGAAAATTGCGTTTATTTCCTTAAATAGCAAAATAAGTCTGTGTCAACTATTGAAGCATCTCGATTAAGGTGAGTATATATCTGAGGCGAAGAAAGCTGAGGACATACGGTGCGGTATTTGTCCATTCGCTTGAACAAATCCGAAAACATTTTGAAAGTAAGGTAACAATGGTTTGATGTACCAGCCGCATGACCGCGTTTTGCCAATGTTGAAACGTTATCGCCTAGCCTCGTCTCTGATGTATACCCGTCTTAAAAAGACCCGATCAGCAGTATAGCGTTCTTTTCCAACAGCCATTGGTTGGGTTGGCAGATGCTACCACATCCTTCGCATACTCTAATACGTTTTGTGATCTGGATTTGAACCCTCGGTTTTTCAAATGAAAAGCAACCTCTCTATCACTTAGCTACTCTTCCGTTTTGATGTGAAAACTAATAGAAGAATATAAACAATGGAATTTAACTGTTAAAATTAGTAAAATAAATATAAATATTAACAAATATGAATTCTAAAGAATATTTTAATTTGAATATATGTCCAGTAAACTGTGATATATTTAATAGCAATTATCAAATAAATTTATTTGTATGTTGAAAATAAACATGAATGTATATAATACATAATGATACCTAAATAGCTATGTTGATAAATTTAATTGACCATTAATTGAATACAAAAATTAATAACTTATTTTACACTGTATGTAATTTTGAAACCAATGTTGCGGTTATAAAACCAAATTAAACGAAATTACAAATTGATTTCGTTTATATTTTTTCGTATTAATTAGCCTTGATGGTGTAATATATAATAAATCGAAACATCGCGATTTTAGGGTTCCGTTTTAACAAAAAAGTTAGCGGCGTAGTTGGTTGTTCTAAACGTCAAATGCTTTCAACTATTTATGTATGTGTGAGAAATGGTAGTTTACCAGACTCAATTGAAATTGTACGGTTACATTCAGCCTTGTTGAATGAAACATTTAAATGAAGGTATTTATCAAATATGCAGTTACACATACTATTAGGCGCACAACATAAATACCAAATGTCTAAATTAGTAATTTCAAATTCAAATTACATGCAGGGTCATGTAAAATTAGTTTGCTGGTCCGATGCGACTGGCACTCTACTAGTTTGCTGCCTTAGATTATATTGTAAAAATCTTATAACCTAAATTTTTTTATTGAAGTCGCATTGTAATGTTTACCTTACCAACTTCTCAACGCTTTACGCTTCGTTGCGCAAACTGTGATCATTTTGCAAGATGGATTCTTATAAAACTTGTGTTTCATGAATAATTTTCATATTTAAAAAAAATTTAATTATAAAATTAATATAAACGGAACACTCCATGGTAGTTAACTAAATTTTTTATTTTATTAATTATATTATATTAAATTTATCCCAAAACTTTAATACAAAGACTGCAATTTCCTCTATGGCACCTGTTTTATATACCTTGTAATGGGGTACATAATCCTATAATTAGATTCACCCATTAAATTAAGGTCAACATGAATGTTATTGTTTCAATTACCAGTTTTCAACATATTTTAATCTTCTTTTTCAAAAACTGAATCACATAAAAATTTTTTAAAAAGTATGTTTTAAAAAATATCAGATTTTTAATTATTTGTTTTTTATAATATTTATTCACAAAATCAAAAACTTTTCATAACTTCAAGTGTTATATAAACAATTTAATTATTTTATTTGATATTTGAACTAAGTTTTTGAATATTATCGAATGTTTAAATATTAGATTTTGTTTATTTTATTTAAATATTTAATGCGGATAAATCCTTTGTTACATGAATAAATTGAAAATCGATAGAAATGCTAAATTGTTACAAATGAATAGTAATTTATCGAACATATAAATATATTATAAGGACAAAAGCATGATAATTTGAGTTGTATTTGTTTAGGAAATCCTGGAAATTCAATGCGGTTTATTTAGTTAAGAACACTTATTTATTTTAGAGAGGATTAAAAGATCTTTAACTCTACATTCAATTTATACACTTTAAATGATATAATATCAATTAGCATTAATTCATAATTAATACATTTATTATTTAAATAATTATTTTGAAGATTACTTATGTCATTTTCTTTGTATTAAAAATATAATAAAAGATGATTAAAAAAACCTAAATTTAAAATTGGAATCATCTACCATAATAATGTAAACATGGTGTTACAGACGGCAGCACCCAAGAACCAGATATATTTCAAGAATGACGAAATTTCATGTTCAATTCTTAATAACTATTATTATTTCATTAAATTACTTCAATTAATAATCTATAGAGTGCTAAGCAAGCCACACGAAAGATATGAAATTAATAATCCTGTTCCTTACATGACACAACAAGTTCGATTCCATTCTTATTAAAGGATTTAATGGTTTTAGGGTCTGGACAGACCATTTAATCTATTATGTCGGAACCAGTTACGATCGATAAAAGCAAATCAACTCTTTATTTAACCTAAAAAAATTTCAATCCAAATAAAAAAAGAATTTTAATAGAATATCACAACTTAAATTCTAAAATGTTTTTCTTTTTCAGGACCTTTCATTCTGGACGATTTTTTTTAAATAAAACATATTTTGAATTGTATCGTGCGATATATTTCTCCCACCTTGATTTCAACCAATTACATGTTAATTGCAATGAGGGAGGGTAATGAAGAAAATTTCACAGGCGTTAAGATAAACATCTTTTTGTGGGGTGTATTTCCCCCGCCCAGCTAAGAAAATAATACTTCGCTTCCTGGAAACAGCTAGGGGTCGTTCTAATGGAATGTGGCATTGTGTTTAAAATTAAGCAAAACCAGATATGACTCTTGGCACGGTGCGAATAGCTTATTGTGTAATATAAGTTTTAACGTGGGAATTACTAATGCGCTAGCCATGTTAACTTTTCAAACGCAATAAAATTACAGACTTTACGGCCTTGTTCTATTCCCAACTTTAACTACCAGACATCCAAAAGAATTTTTTTTTTTTTTTAGAAAGATAAATCACAGATTGCAAGGCTGGCATCTACTAGGATTAAAGACCGACTTAATTAGGAAAGTTAAAAATGTTCCAGAACAGATCCTTTCTTTACTATACGAAAATCGATCGAATCATTTATTTTATTTCGATGGAATTGTATGTCAAAAAAGGTGGATGTGTGTGTGATGGAGATGGAGGAAATAAACGGGGGTTGGATTACTACGACTGTGGACGACTTCTAATAATGGATGAGGTGCAGTCAGGAGATTACGTTGATGAAATGGCTCTTTGGAGAATAAAACTTCAAAACGTTTCGCCACGGCGCCATAATTGCGCGCCCGGCTTCTGTCTACGGAACAACCATTAGTGTATTTATTACATCCAGAAACAACGTTACACTAATGCCCCAACACATTTCATATCGAAACCGACCAATATTTATTGCACATACACGAAGCCTTTCATCAATCATAATTTTAAAATAAAAATAACTGAATTCAATCTTCAAAAATAACATTCTTTATAAATCGAATATGATTTTTAATAATATCAATAGAGGAGAATTTTAATACATTTCCAGTTTATAATTAAATGGGTAATTACATGTATTTCCCGTGAAACTTTACATTTCTGCGAATGGAAGAACTCTATGCAGGTAATTATTTTGTGTATAAAACAAAACAAACAAATTATTATATAATTACAAGAAATATTCGCTACTTCTTATTTTGACTTCACCTTTATTTTAGTTTTTAATTTTTTTTTATTGTGTGCCTTTCCTATAATTTTTCTTTCGGAAATTACCATTTCGAAACTAAAGGTTATTTATCTACAATCCCCATTCCATTCATTAATCACAATTTCAAAATAAAAATAATAAATTTATAAGGGAGTAAAGCAGTTAACCAAACAACCCTCTATCAAAATCTTCAATCTTCTAAAATTCATTGATCCGTGTATAATTAGTATTCATTAAAAGTGCACCGTAATGGTTCTGTAACACGCATCACCACCCCCGAATTGACCGATATAAATACACAAACAAATTTTTTTATTGTATTACCCCCAAAATCTTGGAGAATCTTATTACTCCCCAACATGAATCATTTAATCCTGGATTAAGAGACTAGCGTGTTGACGAAATAATAACTTGAGACGACGATGGTGGCAGTAAAATAAATTGAACCCCGTCACGTGCCAACTCCGCTTTTTCAGAGGATTTTAAGTCGAACTGAACAAACGTGTAGACTCCTTCCACAATTAGCATTCACAAACAAAAGTTAATTTTTAAAAGAGAATTCAAGCACGCGCGCAGTTTCTCCACTTTCTTGCATAAACGTAGACTTTAATTAACCGAAAGGATCGGAAAAATAAAAGAAAAAAATAAGAGGAATGTATTGTGTACAAACACGTGTTTGCGTTTCTGTAAACTTATAACTCTTATCAGATTTAATTGCATTTTTTATATAAGCTTCTACTACAAGATTAATCAAATTTGCATAAAACAAACTTTAAATTAAATTGATATTATTAGATACTCCAGTCGAGTTAAAGTCAAAAAAAATGCTTGAACTTGCAAAAAGACACGAAGTTCTAATTTTTGGATATGGGCTTAGGATCTAAGTCAATAGTAGGAAAGCAAGTTTGCAGAATAACTTAGTTGCTAGTACAGTAACCCATATTAGAAAAACTGTATGTATTTATAATAAAATAATAATGGATTAGCAGAATGAATTAAATTATTAAATAGGGCGTGTTGATGTAAGATATACATTTGTTGTTTCAATATATAAACTGTCCTGTTAGATTGAAACGGAAATAAAAAAATCAATAACATGAACATTGTAACAATTTTAATTTTATGTTAAACACTTTCATCAATTTTCACTATTGTGTTGCTTGAAAACATCAACTATTATTTATATTATCTAGTTTTCGACTTAGTGGACTAAAAATAAAGCTTTGTGAGCTGAATTTTTTTTATGATTAGGTTCAGGGTCTACATTAAACCTAATCCCAAATAGTTTCCGTTGTGTATATCCAAGCGTTATCTACAGAAAAAAATATATAATGGGTTGAGTTGCTCCTTTAATCGAATACTTAAAGAAAATGTAGGTTTCAGTTCCAATCTCTAGTTTTATCCCTATTGAATATTATTTTTTTTTATCTCATATAGTTATCTCCATAAAATAAATTACTACCTCATGTGCAGGACATTGAGAGTTAATTATGATATCCTGGGAAGTTTTAGAATTAATTAAAATTTAATGGGTATAAAAGGCACTGTGTGGAAATAATAATATTAATAAAGCGTGGAAAATTTGAGTAGACAGCTTCATTATGCGGTTTTTCTTTTTTTTCCTGGGGTGATATATATTCGGTTTACTTACTTCTTACATATATAAACCGCGTTTCTTCCATACCCAATATCCCAACACGCACATCTTTTTAAATTTATTAAAAATACGGGATCGCATAATTCATTCCCGCTATACATCCCCCTTACTAAGATAAAATCGCGGCATCTGTTCCGGAACTTTGTTTCAAACTCGCGAGAAGGAGAGAAATGAGCTAGGAGTAGGAAGAAAAAAAGTCTAGTTTGGGCGAAAATTGTTTCCTAAGGAAATTTATGTTCATAAATATTTGCATTTTTGAAGTGCTTGCATGTGTTACATGATAAACTCACTTAATATCCTTAAAAATATTTATTGTTCACAAATTATATTCTGTTTATTAGAGCCTGATCGTCATAAATTTGAAATATCTCGATGAAAACTGGGGCTAGTTATATTAGGATCAATAGTGTTGCGCGCGTAGAAAACCTCATTGGTAAGATTGCTGCTACGGTCAGGTCAATTGATGAAGGCAATATGGTCTGGGGGAAAATCGGTCCTACATCGAATCTGTAATTTCCCATGTATCCCGGTTCTATAATGAATTATGGGCAACACACCATCGGATATATAGTATAATGGACTTGGAGCACTCTTCCAAGCCCTCACATCAACAAGAAACTTTATCAGATTCTGTATCACGTTTTTTATGGCAGATAGAAAGATCCCATAAATTACAGAACTAAAGTGGGTCAACGCACTAAGGAAGACTTACATCCTAAAATACAAAGTGCAAGTATCAGACTGGGCACATACACCATAAATTTTTAAGTTCTAGAAAAACTTTATACGCAACACAGATTTATAGCTTTACTAACAAATAACAATTTTACTTAAAACAACAGCGTTTATTAATATTTTTATTTTAGAATGAAATTAATAACATTCAAATTCTACATTTTTTTTATTTCGTTTCATTATTCATTTATTTAATTAATTATTAATAATTAATCATCAAATGCATAGTTCCAGAAAATTTTTTTCATTGAAATTCACGAGGAATTAAATTTTTGCCATTTTTCCTGAATAAATTGCAAGGTAGCTATGGGAGAATTGTTTTGGCAGCTGTGTTGTCACAAGATTCGGCAAGATTCCCAAATCTTCAAGGTCACCGGTTTTGTCCGCTTATAAATTTTTTTGATAAATTTACAATCTCTAGTTTTTAATTTTTTTTGTGTCTTATAAGAACTAAAACTAAAGCAGAAACTACAGTTTTAACGAAATGTTGATAGAAAATAATTTTTCTTTTCATTATTAATCAAATAAAAATAAACTTGATTTGAAATACACACCAAATTTTATCCTTTCTTGCTGCTCGATTCTTTTATTATTATATTTGCAAGTTTCGATACTTAACTTCAGATCATCCCACTTTCATTAATTCTTTCTAGAGATCTTTTAGGCTTTTGAGAAGGTTTACGGTTTGGTATTTGGAATAGATTGTATTTAAATGATAATTATATTTTCTTTCTTTTTTGTATGAAACCTCTTCTTGATTTTTCTGAAAATAATTCGTAGTGGTACCCCTTTCCCCTCCAAATCTCCAATTTAAATCGTAAAAGGTGGCTCGAATTAAAATCCCATTCGCGATTGTAATATACGATTATTGCTTTTGAACTGGGGTTTAGCGTTCCCAGTTTCGTTTCCCCCCTGTATTTTCTTTTAATTACACTAACGCGTTATAGCGTTCTTTTAACCTGTCCGAAGATTTATTGTCAATTTGGGCGAATATTAAAGTCACCTTTATTTCAATTAATTATCTTTTTTGTGTGGAAATTTATTGCATGGGTATATTCAACAGATTTTCGTACAGATTTGAATATTTAAATTGACAATTTAATTTGGTAACTATTCATTTTCAAATTTAATTATGTTGCATGATTTAATCTAGTGAATTAAATTATATTCTGTAATTATAAATGTTAATCAGGAATGTTTTTATAATAAAAAAAATGAGGAAATATTATTACTGATCAATATATTTGAAATTAATGTCTACAACATTATGTTTGATGGCAATTTTCTTTGAATATTATGACATTAATTCCATTAATACTACAAATTGCTGTTACGTGCCGTTATATTGTGGTAAGTGCTGTTTTGGTGTAAAAAGATCGTTTTATTTAATTCTCTTAAGGAAAAAAATTATTCATAAAAGATAACTCCAGTAATAAAGATTATATATATTATTAAGGCCAATTTACATTTGCTAGATTGTTCAAACTAGTCTTAAGTTAAGAGGACCTTGATATAAAAAAAACTTCAAACTCATTTCTCAAGTGGGCACTTTTATTTTAATAGATTAGTAATATAATTATATGTATATATAAATTATTTCTTCATTTCCTTTTTGTTTTATAAAAAATTCGAATAGAATTCTATTTTTAAATATTCGTTGTAGGATCTACTTTCAACACAACTTACAGGGATTTTGTACTCATGGCATATAAAATGTATAAAATACCAGTCATCACAACTGGGAAAGTTACTTTCCCAAGCAAGAGCTTTTAGCTGAGTATTTTTTTCCTTACCTATTTCAATCAAAATATTTTTGCAAAATGCAAGACTCGGTTGCAAAAATTATTTCCAGCGACTACTCAAAAATTTAACGAGTTCTTATGGAAGTTAAAACAAATAATAGATGAATCAGCACATAACACAAATTTTTTTAAATATAATAATAAAAAAATAACTGATTTAAGGTAGGAAAAGTAAAGTTAGTATATTAAATGCATTGATTGCTGCCAGCTACATTGCTTTATAAATTTTTAATTTCAAAAAAAGACACTGAATATGTTTTAGAAAAAATTTATCCAAGTGAATATCCAAAGTTGTACATTGAAAAACAGTATTTTACTAATTGAACAGTTACGTTTTAGACAAAGTTATATTACACGACAACTTTATTGTAAGTAACTGGCGCCATTTCTTGCTTCCTCCGACCGCCCATCTTTATTTCCTTATAAATGATCGATTTCTGTTCTGTGCCACACATGGGTTTAACATTGGAAGCTAGGAAAGAAAAGTAAGGATAAGTACGGTTAGTAAATTTAGGGTAATCAGTCTGTATGTGCGCTACACATCCTTGCAAACTGAATGGAACAACATGATTAGTAAATTTAAGGTAATCAAACCGTCTGAACGCTACATATAATCGGATACTGAACCGACGCGGGGGGAAAGTGTGATTCTCAATTGTTCTAATCTCATTGGCAACTGGTGATATATTTTATACCAAGGATCAAAATAAAAGCACTATTGATTAGGCGACCGACAAAGTGGTAATTTGTGCTTGATCCGATCATCTATCTCTATATCCTTATATTCATCGACTCATACTCTGTGCTCAACACGGTGTCTAATACTGAGTGCTTAGAAAGAGGAATGGAACAGCGCGGTTAGTAAATTTAAGGTAATCAAACCTTCTGTGTGCTACACACTCTCGGAAACTGAACTGACATATAGGGAAAGTGCGAAGATCACTCATTTGAGGATCAGGCACATTAACATTACATTAGCGTTCATGTATCTTGGGGAGGATGATCTTATATATTATAGCTGCAATGTGGTACTAATGGTGCAACATGTTCTAAAGGAATGTATGCACTAAACAAGTTTCCGAGAACTAATTTATGTGTATGTTACACTATTTCCAAAATATATAAGTAAAAAATACACAAAAACACATTTGGAAACATTCTTACGGTTGTTCGTGTTGCCTGAATTTTTTTTCCAAACTAGTTTTGTGATTCATGTGCGAAAGGATATCAATTGAAAAAAAGGGCCAAAAGAGACGTATGGAGTTACAAAAACTCAATAAATTTTTAGTCTACGAAACTCTTGAAATATCTTGTAATAAAATCTGGCAATACATTAAATTATGGTAAGAAAATAATGAAAAATTGGAAGATTGGAAAGAAGAGTTTTAAGGCGGTAATATATTAAGTCCTAATGTAACATTCAAATTTATATATTCAGAAATTGTTTTTAAACAAACTGGAAGGAACCCCTCAACCGCGCCATTATTATTCGATTTAACGTAGAATGACCTATTACCAATTTCAGTATCGATTTGCTGCAAGAAAAATATTAGATAATTTCAAATTTTTTAAATTACAATTTAGAAACTTTAGATGCTTGTGAATATCATTAAATTCAAGTTATTTGTTTCTGTTACGTAACGCAATTCATCTTATTCTCATTAAAAATTATCAAGCCTTGCGCTGTCTCTGT
>JAODAH020044448.1:0-19758 GCA_027574865.2 Coproporus ventriculus | reverse complement strand
TAACTAATACTAAACTCTAGATAATAATATTTTGCATTGCAAAGAAATAAATATTTTTTTTTGCTTAGCTCTAATCAGATTCTTCCGATAGATAGTTAATACACATAAACATTTTAAGCTTATTTTTAAATTTACATAAATAAATGAAAAACTCAATTTTGTGTCAGTTTTCACACAGGAAAACTTGCCCCGAAAAAAAGGGAGAATTTGCCCCATTTTAGTTTTAGTAAATAATCGTGCTAAAAATTGAAATGAATGAATTTTAAATTAATCTTGATACGGCATAATGTTCTTAAGGGTTACTTTCATGCCAAGAAAAAGTACAAAAATATTTTTTTTTGCTACCAACAAACACAGTTTTGTTTCAAATTTTATTTGGATATTCGTTTTAGTGGCATTTAACTAAAAAAAATTGCCAATGCTATATGTAGCTCGGGGCACTAATTAATCGAAAATGGGAAAATTTGCCCTTGTGTAGTCTAACCCCGGCCTCCCCTATAATAAAAAATCCATATCGTGGAAACTGAAAATATGACACTACCTAACAGTTATTCGGCCTGAGGCACTGTATGGGGCAGAGACTCTCAAGTACAATAAATTAAGTCATGCTGACAAGTTGAAAAAATTAGAAAGAAGGTTCATGCGAAAAATTCTAGGGCCCAGAATTAATAAGAACCACGAAAGACACCCAAAGCCTAATAAAGAAATCTACAATAAAATTGAGAAGATCTCTACAACAATAAAGAAAAGACGTTTCAAATTCTATGGGCATGAAAGCTAGTGACAATTTGGTTCTCGGAAATAAAGAAAAATACACCGTAACATCACAAACCAAATAATTGAAGATCGTAATGAATTTATAAATATCATCAAGAATGCACTATGTTTCCCGGACAGAAGTCGAAAAAATAGTGAAAATATGAGGTGGCCGGAAGAAACAAAGAAGCAGCAGTCACAGATGATGTTGGAACTATGAGCAAGAAAAAAGTTTTCCGGAATAAAAGAAAAGGTGGTTGCCCAAGTCGATTGAACAGTCTTGCAATAGCTTAACCGAAACGAAGAAGAAATAAAACAAAATTAGATCTCAATGGTCCGAATTCTTTACCTTCTATTAACGTCAATGATGATCGTTATTATCCTTAAACAATGTCTCTAAATTTTACTTACTCTTTTTCTATAATTAAGCTTTCAGAGACTTCTATTAATTGCCAAATGTTGTGGTAATTTTAAATAACTCCAATCGTTCTTTGACATATTTACCAAGTTGGCAGATACCACTTTTTTATAAAAGAAGCAATTATAGCTAGTTGAAGAAATTGACTTAATCGAAAATTTGTTTAACAGATTTGAGGAAGTTAATAGAATGCAGGAAAATATATTGTTATGATTCTTATGATTTAATGAAAGCAATAAATAAATAACCAGCAGAAAAATAGAACAATATGTTACTAAAATCACCAATTCTCTAGTTTAATACTGATTTCTTATTTAGTCGGCCGGATCTCATAATAGTTTACATCTTTATTTACTCCTAACAGAATTTTTAGAGTATCTGTGCTAAGTGTGAGCAATATAAAAGGTTTTTATTTGACATTTTTATTTGAGATATAACTTTATTTCCTGACTAATAGTTTTTTATATCTTCAAGTAAATTGTTTAAGTAGATTGACATTGTTTTTATATTACTCTTAAATGATAATAAAAATATTATATCACCTGGATTATCATTGAGGTGTTAATGGATATGTTGAATAATCCTAATCGGTAAATTTTGTAAACTAAAATAGCATTTAAAATATAATTTCGACATAATGCCATATTAGTCATCTCAATAATTTGAATTCCTTTTTACCTTATTTCCCTATTAATTTAACAATTTCCTTTGTACATAAAATAAAAACCTCACTAAAATTGTCAGGCAATAAAATCGATTTTCTTAAAAGCTCTTTTTCCTATACTTAAAATTACGCGGAAACAACATTTTACACCGCAAAAGCACCAAGTGCTTTTTTAGGAAATCGCATGATTTTTATAAAATACTATCGACATGGACTTGTTGACTCTTTTGTGTCCTTTTTGGGAACAAAAAAAATTTCAGAAAATCGATTTATCGTAGAAAATCCTAAAAAGTGTCACCATTTCAGAATGGGCCGCTAAAGTTTGAGCATTTTTTTCAGAAAAATGTCAATTTTCGTTGATTTTAAGAATTTTCATTTAAAAGGTGTTCCGATTTTTTCCTCGGCGTAGTAGAATTAAAAACGATCACCTGTCTTTTCTTTGCCTGAATCACTAATTTTCATTCGGTGAGGAAACATCCTGAAACTTCGACATCTTATAATATTTTCGATGAGGAATCGATTTTCACGAAATTTTAGGACAAAGAATCTAAGAAGCACCTAAGAGAGCAAATCAATAAGTTTTTCTAAAAATTTAGGCGATATCTTAATGCTTCTTTCGATACAAGATGTTGTTTCTACACAACTAACGCGTTTTTCGAGATAATCACGTTTCTTGCCATTTTTGGTGTGATTATCTCGAGGTCTGGTATCAAAGAATTAGAGATACTCAAACAGAAAAATATTCCGAAGACTCTATAAAAATTTTTGAAATAAAACTTCTTTGGCGGCGGTGGGAGTGAATTATATCGGAAGTCATGTGAGTGTATCTGTCAAAGTGCAAAGTGAAATGTCAAAAATGCAAAATGTCAAAAGTGAAAATATCAAAACTGGGAATGTGAATGTGAAATGCCAAAAGTGTAAATGTCTAAAGTGAAACTGTCAAAGTATAAATGTGCGAACGAAAAATTTTGATAAAAACCGAAAAACTTTGAAAAAACCGAAAAATTTGAGAAAAATCGAAAAATTTTGGAAAAATTAAAAAATTTTGGAAAAATCGAAAAAAATGCCATGAATAGGTTAAGATTACTCAAGAAGTTTTACTTTTAAATATTTAAAAAGTGGGAGAATTGTAAGAATTTTTATTTAAATATTTTGTAATTGCAATTTAAAAATCATTGTTCATCTGTTTGATAAAGCCGCGGTGCGGTGAAACAATATTGTTGCAGATTCAAATAAATCCTTGAAAATTTCGGAAACAATTGTTTTATTTTATTTTCGAATTCTAACAAATTTTCACCAAGTAATTGCCAATTCAATCAACTTTTTTAAGTTTGAAATATATTTCTTTTTGTAAATTTTATATTAATGTTATTTTGGAAAATAAATAAAACATCCCCGTTTAAAAACAATTAAAAGACAATAATTCAAAAACGATTGCAAGATGGAATTCGAATAATTGTCAAATTTATTATACACAATACGTTTGATTATGGTAAGACGAATATTTTTGACATATAACTGCTAGAATGAAAATATTAAAACAAATCATTTTAGTTAAAATTTGAAATATATATAAAAGAGTTTTAAGATTTTTTCTATACGTTTTGAGCCTTTAATAGTACAATCTATAAAAATTTTCAAAATTTTCAACGCCATATGATAAAATGAAAATAAATAAACATGTAAAAGTGTAACGAAGATGCTCATGTCAATTCCATAAATATATTAACAACTGTAAGAAAATGCTTAAATGGCAAGAAAATGTGCAAGATAAAAGTACCAATTTATCATATAGTGGAATGCACAGAGAAAATATTATCTTAAACATTATGAAATCATCTTAGATATTATCTAGGACATTATATATGGTACTTAAAATCTCAACAAGGACGAATATGTTATCTAAGACATTTATTAATGGGAAAAAGTTTATTTCAATATAACATTAGCATTTAAAAAAACAGTAGGAAGTCTCTTCATATTGTACAAAAAGTGTCAAAATCAGGAAATTAGCATTAAAGTTATTATCCGATAAAAAAAAGAATACATCTAATTTTGTAACACCCTGTGCTCCATTTCATTAATTTTTTCTTTGTGTCGTTGAAATTAATTGAAAACAAGCGAAATTATTTATCCGAGAAGTTAAGATTAATAATCATCAAAATATGTTAAGTTCTATTTTTTCCTTGGTATTGTGTTGAAAATGATTAATTGAATCTTGTTGGCGGTTATTAATTAAAATATTAAATTCTTACAAATTGTTCATATTCAAATTATTTCATTTGCATTTTATCTGGTTTAAATATTCGTGTACAATTTATTTTCAAGAGATAATCTATAACAACCACAATCTAAAAAATCGAGAAATTAATAACAGTCTCAAGTTAACTGTACTTACGAATGAATTAGTATAATAAGTGATATTAGGAATTTTATCTCTTATTTTTGAAGTCTATTATCCAGAAAAAATACTCAATTTAATATAATATTTGTGTTAATATTTTTTTATCAAACAATTACAAAGATCCTTAAGTTTGATCAGTTGTTATATTAATAATAAAAAAAAGAAACAGGTAATTTTAGTATGTAGGGGAGACCGGGGCATGTTTTCACATTTTGAGTCTTTTGCACTCTCTAGCATTGTAATGTAGATTTGAAAAAATAGCGCCGCAGCATTTGATGGGTAAATGAACATACTTTGTAAACATAACATAATATAATTGGAAAGTCTTCCCTACAATGAATAAAACAACATTTTCTAAAACGTTAATCTTGGGAAAATTTGCCCCTTATATTTTGGGCAAGTTTTTTTTCAGCAAAGAAAGGGACAAAGATGCCTGTGGCCCCTCTTTTTGTTTTCTGTTTTTTTGTTTAGTTTCACGTCAAATTTTTTTTAACAGCTCAGATCACAACTAAATTTTTCTTTATTCGCCGATACACATTGTTATTTTAGTAAAAATCTATCTGTATTGAAAGGGTTGTAGAAATGACAAATTTCAATGAAATTAGTTTTGGTTGGTTTAGATTTATTCATTTTGAAATGATCTTCAAACCGCATAAGATGACGCATACTCACCATGAATCGATCTCAAAGTTTCAGGATTACCTTCTTTGCATATATGGTCGATTCCGCCAAAAAGCGGCACCATGATGCCCTTGATCATTTAATAAAATACATAATTGCCGTTGTAAAAATATTTTGTAGTATCTTATAAATTCCACAATAATTAATAAAAATCTATCAAACTAATATCGTGTTTTCAATTTGTAAAAAATGGAAATAAACTATGCAAAATGATCTCATCTTTCCAAATCTGAATATTTTATATACAATATCACGTAAAACATAAATTACTTACAATAGTAAAGAAAAGTTTTAATATCTTTTAAAAGTTTGTCCACGACTTTTTAGATAAATTTGAATTTTTCGATTTTTAGCGCGCCTTCTGAAATGCGCTATAATTTACAGAAATTTCAACTTCAACATCGAAACTTTTATATTTAACTGCGAAAACATAAAAATTTCTAAATATTATGTCTATTTGGAAATGTTAAATTTTATAATTTTTATTTTCAATTTTGTACCATAGTCCTGAAGAAGCTTTAATAAAACTAAAGCGTGACGTTGGCTTGAAATTGGTTGTTTCATTTAATAGTCATGAATGCAGTTAAAATTCAAAGTTATCAATATCACGCTGACATAATTTAGGAATAATTGTACCACTTAATTTTGATGTATTTTGTCTTTCAACTTGTATAAATTCACTGAAAATTATTAAAGAAAACCTGTTAAGGCCCTACTGGAGATCTGTTAATATCAAGACAATTTTCATAACATAAAGAAAAGTATAAAGTTTTTTTTAAATGAATTCTTAATACAGTATAATCCTTAAACGTTAGGATTTAATTGCTAAAACATGACGAACAATATTTAGCAAGATAACATTTCCTGAGTTGTATCAATGGTGATACAAACAAGGAATATTTATTAATGCTTTAAAAATGTACGCAAACTTTATTTTTTATCGGTTAATGCAATAACAATTAAATAATTTTATTTTATATTTATTAAGATAATTACTGCCATACATCACACATCAATGAGTTACAAAATTTATTTTTCTTTCTATTTCATTATTAAATTATAAAGGTTTTGAACAGAATCGTACATGCTTTGTGAGATTTATCAGGATACGTGACAAAAGGGACATGGGTTCACGCAATGTCACGAGCGACCCCGTTGGAAACTGAAGGGTGAATGCAAGGGATATAGGATAGGTCGGGGTTGGGGATATTGAACTTTTTAAGAAGCTATCTTCTCTTAAAAAAGATGCTTTAGGCATGTACAAATGAATATATGTCACTAATTTTATCTTAAATTAAATTGAAAGTAAAAATATTTTCTTCGCTTGAAAGTAAAAAAGTTCTAAAAACACAAAAATTAATGTTCATTTTCAGAGTATAAAATCTTTGAACAGACGCCGTTAAGGCAGGATCGTACCTAAGAAGCTGAAATTTTGGGAATCTTCATACTTTGCGATAGGGAACATGTGTACAAATTTTGGGCCCGATAGATGAGGGGACCCTGAACACTTGGGCTGGAATGTCTCTATACTGTTTTTTAAGATTTTTAAATTTTTCGATCTTTTGCTTTTTGATTTTTGAAAATTTACAGATTTTTCGAAGGAAATATTCCCATTAAAAATTCAAAAGATCCGATGGAAAATCCGATAGATTGATAATGAGCGAAATTAACAGTACCAACATTTTATTTTTTTCCTCCAGTTCCTCAAATATTTCTAAGTGAAGAAGAGAATGGGCTCAAAAATTATCCAAAACGACGTAATCGATTGGAAATTTAACGTAGAATGCGATGCTGGCATCCGTTTTTCGCTATCCGGTCAAAAAAAAAAACGGAAAAGCCAAAAAGACGAATTTTTTGGAAAATTCAATTTCAGCAATTACACGCGGTCTCGAGAGCTGAAAATTAAGGGTTTTGCCTAAAACATGTAATTCAAAATGGCAAAATAAAAATATTGACCAATTTCTACAGCCTTTCACGTTCCAAAATTCGAAATTTCTGCAGAGTTTTCCGATTTTTTATGGTATTCTTGGCCAGATAGTAAAACATGACCGGCGGTATTGTGTTCTATATAAAAGTCAATGTTTTTTCAAGATAAAATGAGAAATAACATCATGAGAATCCATAATTACAGCTCAAAAATGGTTAGAAATTGTTTTATTATTTTATAATTAACAATTTATAATTTAAAATGTTTTAAAAGAATAGGTAAGCTAAAAAAAATACTTTTTAAAAATCTGTCTTAATTGATCTTATAAGGTAAAACTTTAGCTATTAACAACTAATTAATGGTTTTGCAATTCATAAACAAATATTAACTATGTGTGCATTTATTTGACTTACACAATTAAAACTAAAACTTTGCAGTTTGGTAACAAACTTATATTTTATTATATATGAACCAATTAAAAGTTTTAAGGCTCAAAATGTGATAATTATAAAAAATAAATAATTTTTTTTTAAATTTAATTATAAGTGTTGTGAGTTCTCGTAAAGTTACGTTACATATTGTTGTATAATTCATAAATTTAAAAAGCAATGTTTTAAATATTTCTCTTTTTATTAATAAATTGAAATAGAATTATGACATTCATTTACCATACGTGATTGTTCGAATCAGAAAAACTAATTCACATTCAGTATATTGTAATATTGGATGTCCATAATAATAAATTACATCTGCAAAAAGTTTTCTATTTGTCGTAACACATTTTTCACGTGTTAATTCCCAGAAATCATTGCAGCTAGCTAAATTTTCTGGTTTTCCTTCAGATTTAAATGTATCTACAATATAACATCTTCCACATATTTCATTGCAATTAGGCGATTGATAATGTAATGATAAATTAAGCAATGATCCTTGCGATATTTCTTAATAAATAACTGTAGTAAATGAATAAAATGTACTAATAATAGCACACTCACTCACTTCATTTATTTTTAATTAAATAATCAGAGAAGGTAATATGTTAACAAATAATTTCATTTACTAATTACTACATGCATCGGCGAGGTTTTAAATAATTGCGAGTAATGGTGGTTACGCATTATAAATGGTGGTGGAATATGTAAATTATTATTTATCAGAAATTACCTCATTGTTAACACATCATGAAACTGATGTTTTGATATTCTTTTTACATATACAGGCTGTTTTTTTTTAACGCGACCATTAAAAGATTTTGTACTTCCACTTGAGATAAAAATTTGAAAAAAATCACTGATATATATAGTCAATTAAGATGAATTGAGTTAAAATATTTTCAAAACGGTGCCATTTCCAGAAATATCGGAAGTCGACGTCATGTTCGTTTGTTTAAATAGCAACTACCATTTATGATTTCATTTTTGAGTTCTACGTTAAATTCTGAGTCCAATGCACCATAATTGCCATAAGCCAACTTGTATAGTTTTTGAGATATTCAGTTATTTCTTTAAAAAATTTGTTTTTCAGAGTTCATTTAAAAATTTATACCTCGTAAACTATTTAAGATAGTTTTTTGTGATTTTTACTTTATTCGATTCTTGAAGGTTCAGCCAATCGTTTGCGGTATAAAACAGACGAAGTAAGTTTGTAGTCCCCTGTAAATTTTTAAAAATTACAATGACAAAATGCCAAAAACTCATGCTTTTCAAATGGAATGAATTTTATATCGCCAATCTAAGCACCTTTAAACTTTAAGGGTGATGTATTAACATGTTCTATGCCTAATTTTAGTATTTTTCAAATTATTTATAATTTTTAATTAAAAACAATATGGAAACAAATGATACAGTGATTTTTAGACTTTGTGCTGCCTTATTAACTTCTCAAGAATGTTATAGATGGTCATGAAAACAAAGATATAAGTAATTGTTAAATTATAACTTTAATTATCTGTACTTTAAATTAAATGCGCGACAAGTTCTTTCAACAATTTGTTGGAACCTGGCATGTATAACAAATAAATCAAAAATTATTTCATTGAAATAAAGGGCCATTTCCACTAATAAAAGTCACAATAAACAGTTTATTAACATTTACTGATATTTAAAATGGTCGTTTTAAAAAAACACCCTGAATAAATATATTAAAATTTCCTCGAAATGATGAAATTGTGGAATTATTTTACGAGGAACTGGTAAGTTTAAAAACCAATTTAACACCCAACAAACTATATATTTTTAAATCGGATATAAAATCCCACATCTTAACGAACAGGATTCCTTTTTTGACGTCATCATATACAAATTGTATAACATAACTCTAGGAAATATTTATACCATTGAAAAGAGCATAAAATTTTCTATCAGAATAGTTGGAAAAAATATACCATGCAATTTGAAAAACTTGTCGTTGTCATCATCACTTGTAGACTACGATCATTTTCGCTAAATTATGGGATTTTTTTATCCCTATTCACAACCTTCTTAGCCAGTAGATAGAGCATTCAATAAATTGAAACGTGTTAAAAGTAGATGGGGGAGTTTCCCCGGAAATGGTGGGTGATGTGGGAAAACAAAGGTCCTATTCAGATTCAGGAGGTCATTTGACTTAAGAATCAGCAGAAATTTTGTCAAGGCCGTTTTTAGCATTTTCTCTATGTATAATTAATACACTATGTGAAAAAAGGATTAATTTTAGTTTTTCTAATTTAAGAAGATGTATTTTGAGTTGCTTTGAACAAGGTTAAAAATTAAAATGAACATCGCAATTTAGTTTTCTTGGATTAACTAAATTGCATAAAAATCAACAGTTTTGTTGCATTTTTTGCGATATAATTTTGTTGGTGCAATATATCGAAAAATGAAAAAACATTTCAAATTCTTTTTACAATTTTTAGTGTTTCTAAGTCAAAATACCAAATTTTGGTAAAAATGACGTTTTAAAATTAAAATTTTTAAAGAAAACGACGCATGCGCGCTCTCGATATAACAAAGGCAGAACTTTTGGGAATTTTCATATTTTGTGGTCATTAACCTGTACGTAAATTTTGAGCGCATTGGAGAACCTACTGTGATATCGACTGCGAAACTGACGTGAAATTGCCCAACAGATATTTGCTGTTACATATTTTTACTTTTGTATTGTTGAATCTAAAGTGAGATTTATTGTGCCCATATTGCCAACATGTTAATTTATTTATTTATGTTTTTTGCTATTGATATTATTGTCCATGTTTACTTTTAAAAAAATCCCAGTTTGTAGAACAAATTGAATGAATTTGGGAAATGTAATGAATTTACAAAACTATCTTCTATTATAATTGATGGAATAAGCTAATCATTTATATATTAAAAATAGGTATAAGGCTACAAAGAGAACATCTTATTTAATTTATTGGGACTTTAATAATTCGAAGTCGACCTTGAAGATTCAGAAACTTACATGATAAACACGATAAATTGCCATTCTGTCCTGACAATAATATAACTCCAAACGGTACAACTAAAAAGTTAATTTTAGATCTTTACAATAAATCTAAATAAGTTACTATTGAGAATGGTAACTTTGTTACTGAAATATATATCTAGTGTTTATAACAAATAAGTGAAGGAAGCAAAATGTCGTTTTATTAACTTCATTAAGTAAATTATTTTGACTTTCAAATACTTCAAGAAACTATCCTATGGAAGCATTGCATGCACTTTGTTACTTTTATAATATAACTGTTATTTGTATTTATATAATTGAAAAAACCATGATCCTCTCGGCGCAAGTATTCTCTTTAAATAGCATCGTAAACGGTCCACCCCGGACCGATTAGGATAAGCTGGCTTAATGCATCTTAAACGCAGTGGTGCAACGCATCTTAAACGAAATTTAGACGCATTTAGCCGTTAAGCGGTGTTGGTGCAAATGGCATTAAAGTTTTAAAATATCATGAAATTATTTGGAAAGAACAAAGTATATTTCGTTCAAAGCTCCACACACCCTCTATATTCAAAGTGCCAATAAGATTGCAATTTTATTTAATGATACAGAAAAATATATCCTACAATATTGAAACATTAGCTTGGAAAAATTATAGAATAAAATAAAAGTTGAGTACATAACAATTAAGAATTAAAATTGTAATATTAAATTTAATTTATTTATACTATTTACATTATAAAATTGTTAAATAAAAATAATTGTTTAACTAATTATAATTTATTTACTAACATGATATCGATCGCTCAGTTCAATAAGGTAACAACTCACAAATTTTATATCACAGTATTCTCTCATTAAATATAGATCAAATAGGGGAACTCGGGGCGGAACGGGGTACCATCTTAAAAGGTCATTTTTCAGAGGTTAAAAAAAATTTTAAAATTTGAAAAATGAAAAAAAAATTGTATTTTTATAAAAGTAATTGTAAATTATAACACAGGTATGGTTAAAAAATGTTTTTATTTAGGAAATGGGTTTTTTCTAAAAAAAAATTTTGCCCCATTCTGTCCCACACAACGGGCAGAATGACGTACCACAGAAAAATCCAACTTGACCATTTTTAAGGAAAAAATATTTTACAGTAATGTGCAAGTGCTTCATAAAAGTTAAAAAATAAAATAAAATGAAACAAAAAAAAATTTAAAAAAAAACACGTTATTCACCTATTAAACACAAATTTCATAGTTGAAATCTGCTTCAGATGAAGAATCACTCTCACACCCCGCGCATGAGTTGCAATCCAACTTTTTGTTGATTCAGCATAGGACTCCTTGCAGTACAGATTCTTTCCTTTGTCATCTGAACATTGACATTCTACTGTACTTCTTCGAAATATGGCACCCCATTCTGTCCCACCCGTTCTGACCCGAAGCAAGTTGTAGAAAACAGATATGCACCATTTTGACATTTCAGACTTTTCTATATAAAATATTTAGAAAATTAGAAAAAAAAAGAAGAAAGAATTAATTTTATAATGTTTCTTCAAAGACCAATTCGTTTTTAATCAAAATAATATATATATATATATATATATATATATAACCCGCTATTATGCATTTTCTGAAGATGAGTAACAACGAAACTACATATAATCAAGAGAAACTTATTATTATTATTATTATTGTTATTATTATTATTATTATTGTAAACAAGCAAAATAATAATAAAAATAAAATTGATTCAAAGTTAATATCGTATAATTATAAAATAATTTGATAGATTTTCGCTGTATATGAAAACACGAGTTGTTGAAAATTAACAGCGGTAATGTTAGATGTATTGGGGCTATTTATAGATAGCTTGAGGGTGCAAATGATAAGATGAAGAGGTTAAGGTATACTCACCCAGTCATTCATACATAAAGATAATACAGTGAACGTTCCTCGAGGAAATAGTACTAGTGACCAATCGGCTTGCTGGAATTGCAGCAGCCATATTAAAACCGCCCACATAAGAAACAAAAGCCAGGAAGTTTTATGAAAAACAAGCGATAAAAACATGTCGGTATCGCATATCCTGCTGAAGCCAGCCCTTACCTTATTATATTAATTGCTTTAGTTGGTTAATATCAGTTCTTCTATTGAAAACCCAGCATCCGCAAAGAGAGGATAAACGGCCAAATCTAACTCCTGAATGACTTTAAACAAAAGGCGGGCAATTTTCTGCGCTATAGTTTTAAGTTAAAGAATTCACAACTTATAAACCTCATCCCATAAATTTAAGGTTACCAACAGACAATGTGTTTATAAAATAACCACCCCGTCAACAAATTCACATTAATAAATTAAAAAATTTTATTGAGAAGTTGTAAATCGATTAAAAAGCGAAAGGTGTGAATTTAAATTTCATAATGACATCTGGCGTAACGTAACCCTTCACACATTCAAGAATTTCTTAATCATTTATTGTTCGAATAAATAATGCATGGCGATGAAGCACCATGTTCTCTCAACCGCCCCTTTTTTTTATTATAAAACAATACCTTCCAACTTAATACCCGCCCTTATAAACTACACACATGCCCTTTCTTCACACCTTGTACATTTTACGCCATGTTTATTCAGATCAATTGGAAGGATTCGGATAATATTACCCTTTCGATATCCGATATTCCATTCTCTCTACTTACTATATGGTTTTAACAATATGGAAACCTGAATTTATATGAGATGACCACAGAAAAAAAATGCTATTCAATAATGAATGAACACTCGAAGTTTTCTCAAGAATTTCTTTATTTACCAAACTTGTTTCTGGTTTTTATATATTAAATTAAATATGACACCTCAAGAATAAAATACTAACGGACCATATATTTAAAATATCGGAAAATGCTAATGATCTCCAATGTAATCGGCGAAATGCAAAAAATATGAATATTTAAATTTTTTCATTATTAAGTAATTAGGGAAAACAATTGGTGGTAGATTAAAAACACGTTCAAAATGGATGTACTTTAAAACAATTTCAAATGTAACTCATTTGTGTAACTTGTGACTTGAAATATGTTTCCAACTTAAAACACAGATATCATAACAAACATTCATTTATAATAACCAAATAATTGTTTTTAATATTTTTATTTTGTATTATTCTTTCATAGGTTTTCCTAATTATAACTTTCTTCATTAGTCATTATAACCAAGCTCCGGACATTTTACTAAAATATTTCCTTGCTTTCCACTTTCTTTACTTCCCTTTAGTTTTCCTTGAAACACAATAGTAATAGTAAATGAAAAAAGTATGGAACAAAAGAATTAATCACTAATATTAACTTCCATATTCAAAAATAAGCTCCCATAATTTTTCAAAAATTAGGTGTGCAAAACAAATATAAACACACGTTACTGCATTTTTATCAGACAAGGAGTGACGAGTAGGCATGGCTTCCAGAACTTATCATGTGAGACTTTAGAATCAAAAATATGACCCACACCACTCTTGTTCCTTCCTTGTTTAATTGCAAACACGATCAATGAAAAAGAAGTGCGTATGGTACAACATACAACAAAGTTAGAGGGCCCATACATGGTACAATCTGCAGTACAATTTATCGTACGACCTAAAAATTAACAACGTATGAAGGGAAATTGCATCATCTGTGAAACTTCTGTATTGCTTCTAACGTACAATAGACTGATTTTGAAGCAGCACCGAAGCTCCACACAAGATAAAACTGTCATTATTATGTTGTTTATTGTCAGGTCGTACGATAAATCATACAAAAGATCGTATGCTGTATGGGCCGTATTAGGAACAGAAATCGGAATAAGTTCACAACCTGCTATAAAACATAAGTACATCACTTCAATTTAGTCCAGTCACTGTGCAATTTTGAATTATATAGTTTATCTCTATGTATTTTGGTGTGCTCGAACGAATTTGTGGTTTAAAAATGTCTAAATTACCGCGTTGCGAGTTATCCGTCATTTTTATTAAAAAAGGTCCATTTTATTTTCAAGTTTTTTTAATTTCAATTTTGTAACCTCAAAATTTTTTAATTTTTCTGATATCGAAAATTTTCAATGTGGCGCCAAATTTTTCATTTTGAAGCAAAATGCTTGTTCTTTCAATTTTAATATGGACACAGTCAAAATTTTTAGTTGGAGCCTGGTTAGAAGTCAAAATACCCATTTTTCGCGTCACAATCGTTACGAAGAAAAGTGAAAAATGAAAATAAAGTAGACCAAAAATACTATCATTTAACATACATAACATAACAGAGCAATCAAAGCTTCATGAGAAATTGACCAATCTAGTTTTTTTCAAAAATCCGACCAAAATGGGCCCTACACAAGGCTCCAAGTTACCAATAAACTTCGCCATTTGACGTGAAGTAACTTCCTCTACAAATTTTGTAAGAAACATTTTTTTGATCAGAGTTCATATTTTTTTATTATTTCAAAAAGAAACTTGAAAAAATGGTAAAATTTGCCATTTTTTTAAATAAAAATGGCAGATAACTCGCAACCAGGTAATTTTAAATAACTTTAAACCACAGATTCGTTTTCGGCACACCAAAATACATAAAGACCAACTATAAAATTTTTGTGTAATAAATTTGACCCAGAAACACCTAAAAAAATTGCAGTGACTGGACTAATTCTTCCTTCATCAAAACGAAGCGATATTGCGTGTCAGAAAATTAACAAAACAAGCCCTATACAGGCCAAAACTTGCTTGTGTGCAAGTAAACATATGACCATAATTTTTTGGAACTTGAAGAGGATATTGCTTGTTGATATTTTACACAACAGCTGTACCATTAATGCCGTTTATTACTGTTTCCTTCTTAATGAGTTTAAGCTGTCACATAAAGACGAGGCTGCTCCATTCAACAAGGTTTACTTCTTTCCGGTAACACCAGACCTCAAATAGATGGTTTAACGCAAAACTTGAGTAAATCTACTAGAGAATCGTTAAATATCCATCTTATAGACTATATTTTACACACTTGGGCAAAGAGGCATTAAGAGGCAAACGACTGACTCAACGCCGCGGATGAGGTGCAAACCTTTGATAGCTATCGGTTAGAAATTTGAACTTCTTTATTTTGAGAAAACGTCATTCCAAAAACTGTTATATTGTTGTTACTAGAAAAAATGCATAATCCAAGATGCGGAATTCTATACAAATAGAAAAATAGTTTCATCACTGTTTTCACTTCATATTGTAAAAAATATATTTTTAACAAAAGGTGTGTTCAAAAAGAAAAATTAAACAAATTTAAACCGCTCTCCAATGGGTGCTCATTTAATTTTAAAAAGACACCTGTACATTTAATATTTTATTATTTTTAACTAAGTAGCTAAGTGCAATTCTATTTATACTTATTACCTTTTATACCATTGAAAATCGTTTTTAAAGTTTTTAAAATCGGATAAAAATAACGAAATTAAACGGATTTCATAAAACATCGTACATACGCAAACATTGTGTTATTACTTCTAATTCCACAAAAATTTAATTGATAATTTATCAAAATTAAATAATATTAACCAAAACGTAATATACAGGAAAAGCTACTAAACAAAATCACTGATTTCTAATTAAAGGTTGAAGAAATAATTACTCGATTATTTTTATTTAACATTCAAACTCTTTACACAATGAAAATAATGACAGTAATTCAATTTTTATCATCAAATCGTTATTATTTTCTTGAGATGCAATAACACATATTAATTTTTATTGCGGCATAAATAACAGTAATCAAATATAACATTTATTATGGTGCGAATGAATTAACTAATTAATTGTAGGCGTATAAATAACCAGCTCATATTTTACAAATATTTCGCAAATTAACGCATAACTGGCATATTCGTGACATATTTTTGACATCCCCGATCAGCACATACCAATGATATGCGATAATTTCTCTGTCCAATTTGCATTTCAATACTGTACACCATCACATTTATACAATATCGAATTAACAAACATTTTCAGTCAACATCATTCATCATTTTATTCCAAATCACACTACTACTAATAGTGCATGTAATTATTTCATTTATTTCATTTACTTAACTAACATAACGTATTTATTGATTATTAATTATGCTTTAACTAACATATCATATTTATTGATTATAGATTATGTTTATGCTTACATAGACACACACAACGAGTAAATTATATCTGATATTGAATTACATATATATATTAATTCGTTTAAAAGTTCGTTTAAAATCAAAAAACACAATTCGGTGTATTTCTCAATCCAGATTTTTTAAATTAAGTTTTTTAAATCATTCTCTATTTGTTAAAATCAGATATATAAATACATGAATATATTTGTAAATATTTAATAATAATTGTAATGAATATTTAAAGTATAAACTAAAATATTACTTTATAAACAAATGTTCTTTTAAAATATAATTACAGTTATCAATTGTGAGTTTTTAGAGTGTGTTAATACTATTACTGTTTTACCAGTACATTCTATATCAAAATTAATAGCAAAATCTGTATAATAATTGGAAAATGTATTTCTCAAAGTAGGAATCGCTTGAAAGAACTTGTTAACCAAGATGAAATCCAAATTTTAAAAAAAAGTCTTATGAAGAAAGATTTGCTGATGGAAGTATCATAGATTCAGAAGAAAATTTATTATAATGGTAAAAGAGAGAGTAACAAATAACATTTCGGTTCAAATCGAAAAGGTCGAGAGTATCACTAAGCAGAGTCATTCAGAAGTAATATAGTGGTTTGCTCCAAACCTAAATAGAAAACCTCTTTTTTTAGCGTTCTCTCGCTCCATGAGGGAAAGGGAGTAAAACCACAAAATTTAAAGTCAATAATCGAGGACATTTCACTGTTTATGCCTTGATTGAAGAATTTTACTTTCCTAAAATAACGAAGATGTTAGATTTATCACGGCTCTTTAAGAGCTAAGTGTGTTTTAGCTGCATTAAATCACATAAAAAGATTTTAAAATCCCCAATCTGCAATAAAATTAAGATCATTTGAAATCGTTCTGCTTCGGTTTGCCTCTGCCTGTTCGATAGGGATAACTTTTTGATCAGCAGATGTCTTGGCACTGATCCATGTGTTCGGCTCGAAAGTTTTAATTCTACCAGCAGTGCTAGAAGTTCCTGCACTGATTTGCTGTCCTTGCACTTAACATAAAATAAAATTATATGTATCCTAGTAAATATACTGAGCACGTACCCAGGCAAGTTCACGGTGCCTCACTTTGATGGTTCGATACCCGGTAACTCGGATCGTGGCAGTGGATGAAATAACCTAAAGTAAATAGCTTTGCTTGCTCTGACGTCTATATTAGCTAAGCAGAGGATGCATCGGCTTGCCTCTGCCTCTAATCTTTAACCGCCTTAAAGGGATTATTTTTGAGCGACGTACTAATTCATGTGCTTGGCCCGAAACTTTTTAGCTTCGTCGACAGTGTCAAATGCTAGAATTATGTAATAAAATACTTTTATTCATTCAATATAAAATAAAATTACGTATATTCTATCAAATATAACAGAAGTAGAATTAAAATGTCTTGTAAGACATGATGTCTCGCTTTGATGAACTCCTTGATTAGGTCACGGTAGCGTATGAGGCAATCTGAGGCATGCGGTTCTGTTCGCCACAACGCCTATATTAACTGAGCCACGGCTGAATCATACTGGCTCGGCTTGCTTTTGCCTTTAATGTGGAACTGCCTTTAGAAGCAGAGGTAAGCCGAGGCAGAACAAGGTAATATTTACACAGAAAGTGTAGACTTCAAAGAAGTTTAGAGGTGCCTCAGATCAAGGCTTGCCACCACCTTTAATATATTTACACTTTTGGTAACATCTAACACCCTAACTTATGAAGCTACGTATTTCAAATTAAAAGACAATTTGAATGTAATCATTTAGTTAAAAAATATTAACACGTAAAGTTTTATTCTCCTTCATGCACATACATAGCTTATAAATTTATGATTTCTTGAAGAATATTCACGAATGAATAATTAGGTGGCGATTGCCCTTTCCGATTAAAAAAAAAATATAGCTCATAAATTAAATATGATTTACTTTTAACAAGTATGCAAATTTATTTTAAATTTTAGTAGGTAGAGTGTAATAAAACGGTAATAAACTTTTAATTCATTAATAAATACATTGTAATAGGGTGATATAAGAGTAATTTCAAGTTTTTATTGTAAAAAATATTTATTTAATACCTTAAAATTCAAAACCAAATAATATCATTAAGTTTTGTAGTTTTATTACCTCTAGGCTGAGTTTTTAGTCCATCTTTTATAAGTAACTTAGGCTAAAAGCTTCCACAGTACAAACCAAATAAAAAAAAACAATAGAACATAATACATTAATCCATATGAATTATTAAAGTTGCGATGGAAGTGACTCGATTCGGAAACTGTTACAAACACGAAGTAGCGAATTTTAGATTGTTGTTAATATTACATTAAGCTCATGAAAATTTAATGAAATTGTTTTTACTATATGTACTTGTAACTATTTATATTTATTTTTTGTTTAGAATCGACATTTTAAATTGGTTTTGCACCAAATCTATTTTCACTGAAACAAAATTTCATAAGTAACATGCAAAATAAAAATTTATTTACTTTCGCATATATGACTTTAAACAAAATGAACTTGTATTTAATTAATATTAAGTTTTTCATATATTTAATGAGTTCGTTTACTTTAAAGTAAAGATCTAGGGAGCATTTAAAAGTTTACCAACTTTAATTTGTAAAATGGAGAGGTGCACAATTAGTATAATTAAAAGTAGTATTGTCTAATCTTACTGATATTTAGGAAATTAAATATAAGTTAAAAAGGAATGCAGCTGCTTCTCTGATTAATTCTCTATCAAAGCGAATTTAAATCTATTTTAAGGTATTTAATCAAAAGGGCACCTTAATTTCGTTAAAATATCCATCATCTTCTTCTGGTTGACTTACATAATATAAACACAAAGAACGCATAAATATATAATTACTTTAACTGCAGACTTAGATATTCCGACTTTTTTTAAACATTTCCGAACCGAACAAATTTAATATAAAATTTATTATAGTGAATTTACGTCACTGTCGTGGTTAGCCTATAGATAAGTAATTCTAGTCAGGTGATAGTCAAAGCAAACCAAACAAGTATCCAGAAACATACAATTATATTGGGACTCTGACAAATTGTGGTTAGTTGAACGTTCATTACTTTGATACAATGACAAAAGGCCAGTCTAAACTTGGTATATGATGATTTAATTACTAACATCACGATAAGTTCACATTCAAAAAGTATTCGCTATATATATATATATATATATATATATATATATATATATATATATATATATATATATGTTTGTGGGGAACACTCTGTTTATATTTTTTTTATACAACAGTGTTTTTTCACTTTTTTATTTAATTATATTACTACACACTA
>JAODAH020044423.1:0-14994 GCA_027574865.2 Coproporus ventriculus | reverse complement strand
TTGCACAAAATTGAGTTTTTCATTTATTTATGTAAATTTATTAATAAGCTTAAAATGTCTACGTGGATTAACTGTCTATTGGAAGAATCTGATTAGAGCTAAGCGAAAAAAATTATAATTTATTTATTTCTTTACAAAGCAAAATAGTATTATCTAGAGTTTAGGGAAAAAAGTTTCTTTTAGTTTGTTGCATGTTATAATGGTTAAAATAAAAATTAATTAAAAAAGAAACAAAATTTTTATTTATTTAAATAACCCAAGAAAACTTACCCTATAGCCTGAGAAAACTTGCTCAATATGCGGAGTAAGTTTTCCCAAAATTAACGTTTTAGAAAATGTTGTTTTATTCATTGTACAGACGAGTTTCCTATTATATTACGTTATGTTCACAAAGTATACATACTCATTTACGCACCAAATGCTGCGGCGCTATCTTTTTCAAACTTACATTACAATGCTAGAGAGAGCTAAAGACCCAAACTGTGAAAATATGCCCCGGTCTTCCCTACTTGTTAACTTGCCCACTCCAGAATTACTTATTTTTGGCAAATTTTCGACTTTTAACGACCTTGCATGGAATTTTTTAATCTCTAATGGACAAATTCGAATTAAGCAGAATATCTTACATAAGATTAAGCACGTATGAATAAAAAATAGATTATTTTGCAAAGGGTCCTAAACAGGGCTTGTGAAAAATTTATATGCCCAGTTAAGCTCCCTTTTATTTTCTGTTCAATTTTTATTGATAATAAATAATTAATTAAGTACCTAATTCATTAGTAATCTTAATAATACTTTAATATAACATAATAATTATTATATTCAATTCTATTCTAATAATTAATTAATTAGTTAATAATTAATTTTAACTAATTTTTTAAAATATCAGTTATTCTAATTTTAATTTTATAATAAAACTTATTCAAATAAATGCTTGAAAGTAAAAGCATCAGAATTTATTGGGGTTAATGTGAGTGACATATTAACACACGTTATATATAATCGAGTAGAAAACTTACGCGCCATTTTCGTACAATCGCAAATTTTTTATTGTCTATAGCTACTCATTAGAAACAGTTATTTTCAAGGGACAAAGCCACTTTGTGGTATTTAATATGGTCTTCAATTGCTTACATAAAATGTTTTCCTTCGAGTTTTATTTTGTTTAACTTAATATTTATTGTATTTAGTGGTAATAGTGAGAGCATTAAAAGCACATATATCTATTAGACTTCTTGTGAGTGATAAACGTAGTGATTGAAAGCCTTCCTAAAATCCACAAACCGGGAAACAAATATCGCCCAATCGTTAACAATATTGATTCACCCACATATCGCTGGGCCAATTGAAGAAGATAATATGTGTATGAGTCTGTCTAAACTGACGTATATGAAAATAACATCCAGTAAATAACCGCCCGAATAAGCAGGGCAATGACCAATTCTATTATGAGCATTTAGCATAACTTTGCGCAATATTTTAGTTGGAATTTGCAAAATTTCCTCACGAATATTTGCCTTTAAGGTTCTTCACGTCTGTGGGGAATTTATTTTACTTTACTTTTCAAGTATCCCCACAAGAAAAAAATTAAATTAGTGTCGTCATTTCAAAGGAATGAGGCGGCCCCTTAATATCTCCATTTTTAGATGGCAGCGTGGCAGGGAAAATGTCTCCAAGAAGAGCGTGTATGGCATGTAGTAGCATCATGCTGAAACCAGAAGTTTTTTATGCCAAGTACTTCCAACTGTGGTTGCAGAAATTCTGGCATTATCCATTAACAGTTACTGATTGCCCATGACATCTTCAAAAGGAAGGGTCCGGTGAATCATTCAGAGCATATTGCGCATCAAACAACGACTTTTTGATCAAACTGCACGTTGTCTTGAATAACACGAGTTTGATATCATTGGGTGTGCCAGTGTTGGACAGTACTTGAGTAAATTTTGCATTCTTGAGTAATGAGTACGTGAACAGTGAATACAGAAAAGTAATGAAGTAATCAAACAATTTGAATACAATGTACTGGAATACAAATGTACTCAAATAAAATTTGAATACAATGTACTCGATTACAATTTACTCATGACGGGTAAGTACAAAAATTTTTAAGTAATAATGTACTCTGAGTAAAAAAGTAATTGAATACAAGTAGAAGGGCGACATTTAGTTTATTGAACATTTTCATCCAAATATTCCCTGTTTTATTTAATTGAAAAAACTTGATTTACTTATAATTATATTTGCATTTGATTGATTTGTTAAGAAAAATTCATTTTATTAATAATAATTACATAACCCCGAAAAGACTAACGATCCCGACAATTTAAAATTATATCCCTCAAAGAAATTATTTAATTAACAAATTGAGAATAGAAATTGCTCCAACATTTTATGGAATTGTATTTTTTTAATTAAAAATGTTGTAATATCCCCACAGGTTATCAAATGAAAGCCCTCACTGCGACGATGCAAAACCATTCCTCGATCCTTTTCGTCCACCCCCGGGCGAAAGTCTGAGTCGTTTCTCGCAGTTTTATAGGTACCCTTTCGTGGGTACTCAAATGAAAGCACGTACCGTTAGGTTCCAAAACCCCTTGTATTCTTTTTCTGTCCATCCCTGGGGGTGGGAACAAGTTGCACCCGCAGTTTTAAAGGCACCCCTTCGTGTGGATATTCAAATGAAAGCTCGTACCTAGGGGTGGGAACAAGTTGCCTCTTACAGTTTTACAGCTACCCTTTCATGTGGGAGCTCAAATGAAAGCTTGCATCGTTACGATCAAAAACCTCTCCAAGAGTTATTTTTGTTCACCCCCGGTGGCAGGATTAAGTCGTTTCTTGCAATTTTTGGGGATACTCCTTGGTGTGGATATTCAAATGAAAGCACCGATGCGACGAATCTAATTCAGACCTCTGAATTTTGCAGGCTCGGATTTGTGAAATTCGACATTTTAGTAAATGTTTTCAGTTAAAATTATTTAAAACACGATATCTAAGCATTTTAGACCAGATGTGATCGATTTTGATTAACTATCATTGTTCCATCTCAAATAATAAAGGCAGTTACGTTAAATGAATTGAGGTGGTAGCTCTTAAACTAAATTTAACCACCACCCCCCTCCCCCGCCCGGGATTGTTAAAAAGAAATCTGAGGGGTGGTTTAGATTTCTCATGGCGTGGGCGTTTATTTGAATACCTACACGAAGGGACACTTCTAAAACTGCGGAAGTCGACTTGGTCCCGTCCCCGGGGATGACCGAGGAAAAATCAGAAGGGTATGTTTGGTTCATTTAGACAGGAGCTTTCATTTGAGTACCCAAATGAGGTGGTAGCTTTAAAACTAAAATTCATCGCCCACGGGGTGGTCGAAAAAAAATCTGAGGGGTGGTTTAGATTCCTCACGGCGAAGGCTTTCATTTGAACACCCACACGAAGCGGCACTTCTAAAACTGCAGTAGCCGACTTGGTCCCGCCCGCGAGTGTGGCCAATAAAAAATCAGAAGGGTATGTTTGATTCATATAGACAGGAGCTTTCATTTGAGTACCCACATGAAGCGGTAGCTTTATAACTAAAATCCACCACCCTAGGGGATGGTTGAAAAGAAATCTGAAGGGTGGATTAGGTTCCCGACGGCAAATGCTTTCATTTAAATACCCACACGAACGGGCACTTCTAAAACTGCAGTAGACGACTTAGTTCCGTCCCCGGGGATGGCCGAAAAAAAATCTGAAGGATATGTTTGATTCATTTAGACAGGAGCTTTCATTTGAGTACCCACATGAGGTGGTAGCTTTAAAACTAAAATTCACCAACCCAGGGGGGTGGTTGAAAAGAAATCTAAGGGGTGGTTTTAAGTTCCCTACCGCGAAGGCTTTCATTTAAATACCGACACACCGACACGAAGGGGCTCTTCTAAAACCGGGGGAGTCGACTTCGTATCACCCCACCACCAGGGTTGTTTTATTGTTTAACTTTAACATTTCCATTAGGTTTGTTTAAAACTTTCTAATATTTCGAATCGTCAAATTTCCCATTTTTTTTTATTATTATCTGAAATTAAGTTACAAAAATTGTTTCTATAGCCTCAAGTAAAAATTTTTACACAAAACAACCTGTTTTGTCATAAAGGAATTCATTATCTGTATTCATACTCATCCACCTGAATACTGTATTCATACTCATGAAATTATTGAATATAGAGTATAATTACTCAAGTACTCAAAATATAAATGAATACAGAATACAATTTTACTCAATATTCATGTTAGTTGAATATTGATTACATTTACTCAATTGTGTATTCATGTCGAACGAATACAGAGTACGTTTACTCTACTCAACCATTAAGTATGAATACATTTGTAATCAAACTTTGTACTCATGAATATTTTTACATATTTGTACATAAATATGATTTTAACAGTGATAAAAAGGATACGGACACAGTGGTGGATATGCTGTAGGAAGCTGTAGGAGCCTATAGGACTAATCCGGCGCTTAGCATGCACGCGAGAGAATGTTTCCTTCTTGACCATGCAGTAGGGGTGACAACCATTGTACGACATTTTAACTGTTCCTTCATGCATGATTATTCGTACCAACGTAGGCCTGTAGTCACCATGCCTCTGGCAGTCCGAATGCAGGAAATGTTCGATCGGTATGATTTTCAGATACCGCTCCAGATGAGGTATGGACTAAGGCCACTTTGGCTAATGCCAAAGGTAAATCTTCACCTAGACCTCACTCGTTATGTAAAGAACTATATGAATCCGAAGATCCTTCGGACCTATTTTTTCGATTTTTTAATGAGTATTCCGGCTATCGAGCAATGTTCATTGACGGGTCTAAGATAGAACGCGGGGGTATGGTGCGCGTGCGTCAAAACAGACATCACGCATTTCTGACTACTACATTCTCTCGCAAGTGTTTACACAGCCGAGATATTACATTTGTCACATGTTCCGATTAACTGAGTGCTATTCAAAGAATCTCTATGGCAAGCAGCTATACGTGCGGCCTACATGACATTCGTCTTTGTCTGGACCCTACTAACACACGTATAAATTTGAGGTAATTAGAAGATTGACAAGGCGACTTAATTAAGTGGGAGGCATACTATCCTTATATCAGCCTACACGCTACTAGGGGAAGATCGTGCGGTGTGTTATAGCTGCAACATGGTACTAAATGTGCAACATGATCTAAACGCAGTTCTTAAGTCTACGACTTTCTGCGAATGTAACATATATCCTCTGTTAGGGTAAGAGCAGTACGCGGCGAGAATCTAGCGCTTGAGGGGAACACTCTATGTCGATGAAGAAACAATATCATTAAATTATATGGAGCCGTGCAGTACAAGGAGAGAGGATATTAAGAGTTTATATGGATGTTTTTGTTTTTTTCGCAAGGCGAGCGGGTAGCCTCGCTGCGACTACTGCGATTGGTGCGTTTCATGTAGATTTCATCGCATACATCATCAGATCCAAGCTTACTTCGTTGCATTTCATGTTTTGGAAGGAAATCAATGCAAAATATCGTATTATACCACATTTGTGTCTCTATCTTCAGCACTAGCTTCTCACCGCGTTCTGCTATACCCATGCTTAAAGCAGTGTTAACATCATCAGCTCGTCGCCTCTCGCTATCTTCAAGCGCTAGACTCTCGCCGCGTACTGCTCTTACCCTTACAATGCAGAGCGCGAGAAGAGTTTCCTTCGAGAAGCGGATCTCTTCCGCAAGCACCAACCTAGATATAGGTGAACCAATTTTGTTTTTCATCTTATTAACAGTATGGGAGCTAACGACCTTTGCAGTCGATGCTCCCTATACAAAAATAGTCATACAAAACTCAATTAATAAATAAAGCATTAATGGAATGGAAAAAATACTTTGAATAATCGAATTGCGTCCGTCTGAAATTGATGTTACATTCGCAGCGGATGTTTTTCTTTTTTTTTTTTTCGTGAAATACAATATATGAAAATGTAGTTTTCAATAAGAAAGCTTGTGCGGACTACCGTACAATTTATTTAAATCCAAATAATAGAAATTTAATTTTTGCTCACTGTTTATTCATTTTTCGTGTTAATCCAATAATTTGATAATTCATTTCTCTATAACTTATTTATTATTCATGAGTTAAATTTAATCGATATTGGTACAATCAGGCTTAACAAAACCGATTGTAAGACGGCAATGCGCTAGAACCGGAAGTTTCGTCTTCTTTTTATTTTGTAAAATCTTGTTCGAACAAAGTGCACTTCAAAAATACATAATGTAGAATATCTTACTTTAAGAGTTCTGTACGACCTCCTTCTGAAGCAATCCTCCAAATTTCTCCTAAACCCCCAACATCATAAGCAGCACATATAGTCACACTAAAAATGGCCGCAAACATAAGGAGTGATTGGAATACATCTGTCATTAAAACAGCTTTCATTCCACCGATTGTAGAATAAAATGTACATACAATTCCTGTAAAACCATGTAAACTATTCTTGTAGTATTATTTATAAAGTTACATACCTACAGAGAGGATGGCTGCTAATTGGCTAATACCCGTAAGTGCTTCTAATGCTATTGCAGGTGTGTAAAGTACAATGCCCATATAAAGTACCATTTGCAATGAGTATGAGAGCGATGCTGCTAATCTTGAAATGCTTCCAAAACGTTTTTCTAAATACTAAAATTAAATCGCAACATTGTATTAGATTATATTAATAATATTTAAATCAGCAATACTTTCAGCCAATTTATAAATCTGCCACTGTTGTAATATATTTTCATATTTTGCACCTAAATAACTATCACATGATCAACATGTGTATAGGTGTAGTTGTCTAGTACATAAATATACTGAATACAAATTTGAAATTTGCCACATAAAATATTTTCCTGGAAAAAAGTTATAAGGCAAAAATCGGTAGAAATTGGTTTATTTAAGTAAATTTTTTATTTAAGGGGACTAAAAATATTGGAAGAATTGAAAATTCGTATCACCTTTCATCTAATTTTATTTTTACATTTGTTTCCTGGTGAATTTTCTCGGTATCAAACGTTACATATTACTAATGCTTAGTATGGACACATAAGGTTTCAATAGATTCATTATTGAGGAGGAATCGTGTGAATTCATTATGCGATTGGAGTGCTTGGTGTGTTTAACTTTTTAAGTTAATTATTGAGTTAAGAAGCACATCTAAGTTGTTTGTTATTATTTTTTCGAAGATTTGAGGAGATAGATAAAAATTTAATTCTTAGAATTGGAACTGGAAAATTATGAAATGTGGTAGAAACCGGAAAATCGTAAAACTTGCAAAAAATTGCAAAAGATATAAAAATACAATTATCTAACATGTCGACAATAATTCAAAATGTTATTAAAATAGAAAAAATCCACAAATATAATGGTTGTCGGAAACAATACAAATTCTTCTTCTTTTTCTTGGTTAATTTTGTGCCAGGCTATTGAGGTTATTTGTGATAAAAATTGTTAACGTTTAGTTTTTCACATCCTGAAAGAAAAATGTCGAAAATTGTTGAAAATGAAGATATGACAGAAACCAGGAAAAACTGCAAAAATTTTGAAAATTAGCACAAACTATAAAATAACAAAAGACCTTAGAAAATGAAGAAAACAAATGATTAAAATTGTTGAAAATAGCAATAATTGTTAAAAATGATATTTTAAGAAACATTTTTAAAAACTGAAACACCACATTTTTTAATATCTTAAACTTATCTTAAACTTACCAAAAAGTTTAATTATGTTTAGTAATGTTTTTTAATTTTGTATTTCCATTCTTAACCCTGAGGAAGCTTTAGCAAAATAAAGCGAAACGTCGGTTTAAAGTTATTGTTTAATTTTTTTTGTCCTAACCACCGTAATCCTTCTTTGTAACTGATATTACGAGAACGTAAAATCATAGTTTATTTATAACTACTACGACTAGTATCGCCAGTGTATATTAAGAAATACAATACGAATCGTTAGAATCGGAAAGTGCAACAAGCAGAACCAAATCATGGTTTTCCAAAGAAGTGAAGGAACTATTAGAATTGATGAATGAGCAATGTATGTTTGTTCAATTGAAATTAATTTCCTGTCTATGACTTTATTAAGGAACATATTTACAAATAATTGCCACCATAATGAAGGCACATATTTGGTTGCCTTAGGATGTCCAAGAAAATTCTCAACAGAGATACTGAAGGCCTTGATATCTACTACTATCTTTATGAAAAGGCAAAAATCTATTCAAGATTTGAGTTTCTTAAACTTAACGATGAACATATTAAAGAGCTTATTGAAGAATAAATTAGAAGCACAAATAACATATAAATGTTAACAAAGGGTTCAAGAGTTGCAGATCGACGACAAATGCTATGTTTATTATTAAACAAATTTAAAAAAAGCGATAGAATTTAAGCTCCTGGTGTATATCTGTTCCGTAGATCTAATTGAAGCATTTGATAGTTACTGAGATAGCCACTAAAATTTGACCACCCAGTACGTTCTACTTCAATAAAAAGCCAATGAATTTTTACATTTTTGAAATAATTTGGAAAATACAGATATGTGCAAGTACTTTTGGTATATACATATGTAATTAATATATTTACTTGAAACTTACCTCATATGCACTTGTTGCTTGTAACCTGAAGAAAACTGGGAGGTATAAATATGCCGCAATTGGAGTAAATAACCCGTATGAAAAGTTGATCACAATAAATTGTACACCAAATGTGTAATTTTCACTTGATACACCTAATAAAGTAATTGCAGACATGAACGATGCCATAAGCGAAAATGCAACTGGCAGGACATGCATGCTCCTATCTGCTAACAAGTACTCCTAAAATTAATGAAAACAGTTTCAATTAATAATACAGCTGCATAAATCGATTATTCTTGTTGTACCTAAACAAATAGAATCAATCTATTTGTGCATCTGATGCATAAAAAAGTAGTTTGTGATCTTTCCTACAATTCGATATGTCAAAATGGCTTATGGGTACAATAAGAATAACTCAACAATTTTAAAAGATTGTAACGATGGTGCAAGCAACGAGAAGAATGCTATTGGATTCAGCAGAGTAGTGCGCAGTCAACATGAATTCGGGACTACTTTTAAGCATAATACAAAGTGTTGTAGATAAAGTGGTTTTCCCGTTTTGTCAATGATCAATTCGTTGTGTGCATCTTACACTACTATCAAATCATGTTAATATAGAAAATTTGAACAAAATTGTTGGTGCGGTTTTCGAAATATTTGATTTGGTTCCAAATAAACTATCCTTAATTTTTGAGATAAAACAGTGAAATTTTCCGAATTAATTACAAATTGTATAAAAACCCTAGATATTACGTTTCATCAAAATCGGGCTGCGGACGGCCAAACGCATGTGTACACATTCACTAACATTTTTGCAAAACTTATTCTTTTGGGATTTGGAAGTCATGAAACGATGAAATTCATAAAAAAACTAAATTTTAAGGTACGGTTACTCTAAAAAAGATTTTGTACTAAAAATTAGATAATATATAAAGATAACATAACAGACTACACACACAAAACACGGACACACACACACACACACCCGCGCGCGCCCGCGATGTAGATTTTTCAAGTTTGTCATTACAATATTCTAATTAAGCAATAAAAGAAAAAACGTACTTACTTGTGCAGTTTTTTGCCTGCCCCCCGTAAATCTATAATACACTCCAATGCTAGAAGATATGATCAAAACCAGTATCAGGACTACATAGTCCCAAGCACCAATCAATCCAATTGATCCCATATTTAAAGAGTCATCTAAAACAGAAAAATTTTGATAAAGTTACAATAATTTATTATAGTAAATGCTTTGACTTATCATTTTTATATTCTAAGCACTATTGTGTGGGTAAATTTTATAGAATGTGATAAAAATCAACTTCGAGATTTAGTTTGATTATTGTTTAGGAACACAGCAATATTACCAAAATGATATGATTACCATAGTCATTAAAAAAAACTATAATTATTCGAGTGGTTCCTATCGTGGAATGCTCCAGCGACCTTCGGGAATTTTCTAGGAACGGAATAGTTCCCTATACAAAGGGAACACGAGCACGCAAGAATCGGAATGATGAAAAAAAAATGAGTCGGAGTAGGAGTCGGAGTGAGCCAGGCTTGTGCAAGAAATAATGAAATTCCGCGAAATAAATAAATATCTTCCAGTGTCGGTTATAAATCAATAATTGTATATTAATCCATGTAAATTGTTGTAATTTAATTACAGAAATAAATATTATTGCGTTAATTGTTACTAAGAATCTTATTTAAAATACATGCACGTAACAATTGGTGTCAAGAGTGGAATAAGACTTCTTAGAGAATTAACCTTAAAGTGACTGTCAGTGGTATAAATAAAACAATCGAAATACCATGGGAAAGAAGTTAAGTGATCTGAAAATGGCAGAGTTATGAGAAGAACTGGAGGAAAGAGAAGGGGATATAACCGAGAATAAATCCACTTTGACGGAAAGGCTTGCCCAAACGTTAATAAAAAAAGATAAAGATCCCGACAGTTATATATTTAAAGATGAATTGGAAGATAAATTTCAACGATAAAACCAGCAAATCCAGACTTTGCGAAAATCTCTGAAAATGGAAATGCGAGAGCAAAAACTACAGGTTGTATTAAACAAGGAAGACGCTCTGTTAAATCTGATCGACGGGCAGTGTAGAAAACTCAAAGAGAAAATTTGATGGAAAATTGTAAAAGCCCGAAGGAAAAATCGATAGAATGTTCTAGAACTTTGCAAGGCAATTGATGGAGGTTTCTGGTAAGGTGAAGAGAGAACCATCGGAAGATTCTGGAAACATGAAAGGGACCAAGGGATTCGGCAGGTACCCAACGGAAAATTCGAGAATGGAATGTAAAGAATTTCCGGAGAAAATTGGAATTTCGGAGAATTAATCGATGGAAGGCTTTGGAAGATTAGAAAAGAGCTCGGGGTGTTAATAGATTGAGTATTACGGAACAGTTCCGAAAGAACAGTTGTTAGGTCTTGTGCATTTTGATTTGGAAGAACATTCGGGTTCATTGGAAAGATGAATGCTGGTAGCGTCTAGGGCTTAGGGGAATGAAGCAGTAGTGATAGAATGTTCTGGAATATTGGAGGACCAGGAAGTAGAAGTCCCAGAGAATTCGAAAGCTGAATTTAACAATTTGAAATTTAACATTCTGATGTTTGTAGTCACAGAAATAAGTATAGTTCTTATTGATTGCCCGGATCTGTTATTTTTACCTGATACTTTTTGTCACAGATTCCAAGTGTTATGTTGCGAATACTTAACAATCTATTATAATAGAATTACAATAAATGCCTTTAAGGGTTATAACATTTCAGAAATATTTCTTAAATAATTTAAAATTATAGGTATGAATAATGGACTCTATAGTTATCGTACTAGGAAGAAAGGCAAGCGTAACATCGAGCGTGCCTTTTTTTGTAAGTTGTGCAACCGCCATCTGTGGGATATCTGTCCTTGTCTAGCACATACAATGTAATGGATCAACAAAACAAGAATAAATTATCATTATGTGCCCGCCATTTTGTTTTATATTTTTTTACTATCATATTCGTAATCAGCGACCCCTAAATACTAAATTTGTAAGTTAATTGCAATAATACTTTCCGAGATTTTATAATTGTTTGTAACAATTGTTTATTTAACAAATTAGAAGCCAATTCACGCCATCTAGCTTTATTGATTTTTTTATTTAAAATAATTAGAAGGTATTCCCAAAATTTCAAGAAAATCAAAGGTGTAGTTTCTTTTTTCTGAATTTAGCCCTTTTTCGCCTAAAATAACTGGACTACTACTCGTGTTCTAACTAGATGTTTCGAAAAAGTAACTATTCGAATTGATTACGCAATTCTTGTATCGTATGTGGCAGATCATCGTTGGAGTAATGCTGCAAATTAGTCATTACATGTTCTTTTGAGAACAAATTCGATTAGATAAATAGTGAGCGGGTGTACAGGCAAAAATGGAGAAGAAGAGTTTTCGTTACTTTTATTTTCAATGATTGCAACGCCAATAACCGATGTTATTAGTTTTGTCAATTAAATAAAGAAGATTGCTTTTGTTGTTATTGTGAGTACTTTGATTACTTTATGTAGAGCATGATTACTTTTCTACAAAAAGAAAAGACTCCATCATTCGACTATTCTAAAAGCTATTGTTGTACTTCGCTTTGCGAGAACAACAATTGTGAAATAAATCAAAGAAATGAATAATCAAAAGTAACGACAACTAACATCATAGTTTTAACTGCATAATTAAAAAAGGTAGATTAAGTTATAATTGAAAAATACCTAAATACTGAAATAAAGTGTTCTGTTTTATAAGTTTCATCCAACTGCTATAACAAAAAATTAACATGTGCTTTCAAAATCATAATGACTGATTTAGATTTACTGCTAAAGGTACAAAAAGAACCAAGTCATCACATGTATCATTAAAATAAAAAATAATATAATTAACTAAAGAATTCATAATAATTATTATGAATTCTTTAGTATACTTATTTTATTTCTGTTTTGTATAATTACAAATCAGAAACCTTAGAACATAAATACCAGAAAAGTTTCACGGTATAGAAAAATTATAACTTTTCTTTTATTTATGTTCTAAGGTTTCCCTTTTCCACAAAACGGAAATAAGATATTTATATGAGACTTGCTTTATTTGAATAGTAGATTTCTAGCTTCTATTCACATTGCTTTTTATAATATTCATATTACAATAGTATTTTAAACAATAAATTGCATTCCAGAAAATTTTAAAGAACGCGTGCAAGTTTAGAAAACGAGCGCTCCACTTAAAATTCGTTATGCATGAATTGTATATGATATTTTTTCTACTTTGCCCATATTTATTTAAATAAATTAATTTAAAATTATTATTTTTTGTTGACTTTTACATATATTGGCCGCACTGCAAATGTTATTGACGCGTTCCTATTAAATTCAAAACAATTCAATAGTCCAGTCAAATGAGTCAAAAAACGGGCGATTTTTAAAAATGTCTAGAAATAGAAAAAAAATTTTTAACATGTGGGTTTTGGTTCACATAACAACTTCGTAATAACGCGCATGCGCGCGGGGTTGAGCATTCTGATATATATATATATATATATATATATATATATATATGTGTGTGTGTGTGTGTGAAAAAAGATTCTCGGTTACCCCGCGTGTTGTAACTTGAGTTCTTAGAAGAACTATGTACCAGACGTTTCGGAACGATCTCACGTGCCATCTTCTGTGCAAGACTGGACTACAAATAGGTTATGTGTATATGTGGCACGGCCGAAATTTACAAGTGGTGTTTTTTCCATACTTATGAAAAACAATTAAAATTAATTTTGATGCAGAACAGAGCCTTATTTGCGATCTCCCAGATTATTTATCATCAATTAAATAATCGTCTTATTTCAACATCAATCTGATTGAATCTGACAGTGACAATTGCGTTGAATACATTTAATACCAACACCGAAACATAAAAAGTTGGGTACCATAATAACGCAATTATGAAACCCGTTTGGGTTTCATAATGAGTATGTTATGATTGTAACGTAGAAAAATAAGTAATGTGGAACTGTGATACGTACAAAAATTAACTTATTATGAATAAATGGAACAAATTGCATTAAAATATGTAAAATATGCATAAAAAACGAAATATGATAAAATTGCATCAATATGTAATTTGAATAAAATCCAAGGAAATGGCGTTTTAAAAAAGTTACATGTTCTTACCTGGCAGTAACATTTTCAAAATCGAATATATACACACTCTCTCCGAAAAAGTAATACGAATAAAAGGATATGGAAACAACCTCCAATGTTATCTATTTTTTTTTTTACTTTTTTGTGTGAAATGTAAACATGGATAATCCTAAAATACTTCATTAAATTAAAATGTAATGTTAATTATTAGATTACATGTGGCTTAAAATCATTACATTTTGCTTTATTATCATTATTATAGTAATAAACCATATAGTCGTCAACGTAAAAACACCATGTAACTCATGATTTCTTAACTTTACTGTAAAAGCAAGTAAATCACTGTCGATGTTGGCATTTCTTTAAAAAAATAAACTAATACACCACACCCAGGCAAGATTTCGCATCCAAAAAGAGAAAAAATAATTTCACAAAAATTGAGTTATGTGGTGTTGCTTTGTGGATGATGATATTACCTTGGTACTTCAAATATTTTTATTTTAAGAAAAAATATACAAAATATTTTGTGAAAATATTTTATTACACTATCAGAAACAACTAAGTTTTATGAAAACTGTAACATGTTTCGGCAATGTTCTTGCCTTCTGCGGACACGAAAATACCTCCGGAACAGGAGGAACGGTTTTTTTCAAAATCACTAGCGACCCTCACACAAATGTTTACAAACTATACCAGGTGACAAAAAAATCATGCTTATATTATAAGGCAATTGATTAAATAAGCTCAAAGTCTTTCTCGTCTAATGCGTGGCAGCAACAACCGTTAACAACTGTTTCGTTAAGACAGAGTTATAGAGTCATCACAGTCACGTTTTAGAAATAGTTAGTAAACATAATTCAGAGTTTGGCAAAAATAAGTGCTTTAATTGAGTATTGAATATACCCTAGTAGTATGGTTGGTCTGCCATATTATGGCCATAATTTAATACCATAAACCCAATTCAAATGTTACGCTTTAGAATGAGATTTATGACCATAATTCATAATCAGAATATGGCCATGCTTTTCTTCTTTTTTCCTGACTAAACAAACCTTATCTGGCTTTTGGCAAATTTTTGGTTTTCTAAATTAGCAACGGGAAACTACCTGACAGATAACCATTTCCCGGGACAACCCTTGTCCATCCAACAATGGATAAGGGTCCCCTACGTGCAGGTATGCACATGGGACAAGAAGAAGAAGAAGAA